>PVIA01000322.1:0-173032 GCA_004024845.1 Tonatia bakeri | reverse complement strand
CCTCCTCATTTTTTTGAATTATTGTTTCTTCATTCTTTTCTGTTTGGTTGTTCCTTTCTTCCTTCTGGTCCACTCCATTGATTTGGTTCCCAGTTTTCTTCCCCTCACTATTGGTTCCTTGTGCACTTTCCTTCATTTCTCTTATCGTAGCCTGCATTTGTTCATCTAATTTATGACCAAAGTCAACCAATTCTGTGAGCATCCTGATCACCAGTGCCTTGAACTGTGCATCTGATAGGTTAGCTATCTCTCAGTCACTTAAAAAAATTGGCTCTGGGGCTTTTAATTTTGTTTTGAGCCATCTTTTTTATTTTTTATTTTCCTTTGATTTGGTTGCAGCTGTTACTTAAGGGCATCGGAGCCTTAGGTGTTCACCAGGGCGGGGCACCCCAGTCGCTGGGTTGCGACGTTGTATGTGGGGGCGGGGTCTGAGAGGGAACAATGGCTGTTGTATGTGGGGGCGGGGTCTGAGAGGGAACAATGGCGCCTGCTCCACTCTCTCCAGGACCTCAGTCCCCCATGCTGCCTCCCACAAGCAAACTGGGCCCTTCTGGTGCCGCTCCCGGGTGGGTGGGTTTGTGTATTTTCTCGAACTCTGTGGGTTTCCCCGGGGAGCCTCCTGCAAGGCTGAGAGAATCTCCCAGCCTCAACCCCCACAGGTGTTTTCAGTCGGTGCTCTTCGGCTGTGTTTCCTGGCAGCGCTGGGTCCCTGGGCCTCACGGTCCATGTCGCTGCCCGTTTTCGCTTAGTCTGTCTGCGTGCGAATGTGTGGCTGCGAACAGCCAGCCTCCTTGCACCCCTCACTGGGTCTGCTCTTGCCTCCCGTGCCCAGGGTCTGACACCAGTTCATCAGCTGCTTTCTGCACCCTGCTCGCCTGTGTCTGCCAGGTACCACTCTTCCCTGCTGGGACCCCTTGACCCCTCTCCGTAGGCCTCCGACTCTGCTCCTCCTTACCCGTCTGGACGTACGGTAGTCCGACTTCTGTTCAGTTCATTTCTCTCTGTTCTGGTTGTTTTTTGTTTCTCAATTTTTGTTGTCCTTAGTTTTGGTTGCGTGGGGAGGCACAGTGCGATTACCTATGCCTCCATCTTGGCTGCAAATCCCAAAAAATTACTTAACTTTTTAATGCCTCAGATACCTTATCTGTGGAGATACAAATTTGATTCTACAATGGAGATACAAATAGTGAGCTGTTGTGAGGATTAACTGACCTAATGCTTTGCATATTGCTTGGCATCTGGTGGCAAACAGCATTATTTATTTTTGTCTCCTCCTAAGTTTTATCCTCCCAAAACCCGAGTGCAGCCCTTTCCATTGCTACAAGTCTGCTTAGGTCACTAGAGTGTTGTGGATATTAACTTCATTCTCTCTCTTGAGCCAATGACACTGGAGCCAGAACTGATCAGCCTTGGGCAGCGGGGCAACCAGACGGCATTGGAGGCCGAAGCAGAGAGGAAGACAAGCGAGTCTGGCTGCAGCGCACATGACCTGCGTAGTCCCACAGGGCCTCACACTCCGAAGAGCCCTGCATTTGCTTTCTGTTGTCACTGTCCTGGAATTCTTGATTTTTGAACAAGGGACTCTGCATTTTCATTTTGCACTAGACTCTGCAAGTTATGCAGCTGCTCTTGGTGACAAGGCTATCTTGGGGGCAGCCCATCCCTTCCATGCCATGCTTCCCTGTTGTTCAGGGACTGTGGGGTCACACCACTTCTTGAGGTTCTTCCTGGGGGATGGGCTGTAGCATTTCTTCCTGTGGGTGTCTCAAGGTCCCTGGCACAGTACTGAGGCTGGGCAAACCCCCCTCACCTACCAGCTTACTTGGCCCTATTCTGGGGAGAAACAAATGTGAATTTGGTGCAATTTTTCTTTTTTTACTTCTGGATGCTCACATTCTAAAAAGTAGAGACACTGTGTACACTCAAGCAGCCGCAGATTGGTACAACCAATGCTGGAGGCAGAGATACAGATGTTCTGGGATGTCCGGAGGTTACATTTATGACACATTTGTGACCTTTGTGTATGGCCTTTTTTTCTGTCTTTTTGGCTGAAAGAGTCCATTTTTCTTGTGATTTTATTTCCCAAAGAAAGGAAGTTTTGATAGTATGATTCTTGAAAAATTGAAAAAGGCACAATGTGTGGCCTTGTTTTGGTGGAGGCCTTCTGCTGGGATCTTACTGGGGCTGGAAGCTCCGCCTCACCAGACTGTGCGAACGGGCAGCTGGGCCTTTGTCATGAGGTCCTTTAGCATGTTTTCTAATACCGTTTTCCTGAGTAATCTTACCCTTTCCATAATAAGTGTATTTCCCTTGTCACTTAGAAGTGTGTTGAATGTTACCTTTGCTAGAGGTAAAAGGGAATAGTCATTCATCACTCTCAATTATAAAATATTTTTATTGGTCACCCAAAGAGATGATTTGTGGGAGTTCATTTTTTCTCCCCATTCTAACAACAGAATTATAAACAAAGGTCTAACTGGGAGGTAGGCCCCAACAGAAAAATGTTATCTCTTCCTTATGAACTCCGTTAAGGCAGGACTCATATCCTATTGACCTTTGTCTATGCTGTGCTTAGTTAGCTTAGTGTCTGACACCCAGTAAGGGCTCGAACAACAACTGCTGAATTGAATAGAATAATAATGGAGTTGGATTAAATGCCGTTAGGAGCATGAGTATCAAAAAGCAATTTTGAGAGGCATAATGGAACTTCTATTAGAGTAAGCTGCTGAAAAGTAGCAAACTATGCCAAGCTCCTGGGCATTTTAGGGCTCTGGAGTGTATCTGCCTCTGAACATCAAGGTTATACCTCCTTGATGCCAAGCAATTGGATGAACTGATTTCGGCTTTTCCTGAATTGGCCAGTTGTGTGCTGTTCTTGTGAAGAGCCTCATAGAATGTTCCAGTTTCTCTTCAGTTCCATAAACTGAGGCCTGAGCTCCTCTCCAGAATATTTCCCAGCTGACTTGATTCAATGTGTTGCATTATTCTATTTAACCTAATACCCTTCCAGGCAGAAACAACAGATCTGGCCTCACTTACAGCCAAGGCATGAATATGCACATCTCTAACGGAGCACAGTGCTCTTTCAGAGGCAAATCCCACCTTCAGAGGTTGACATTGTTCCTTTGGAAGATGCCTGGAGCTGGGAGCCATCCTCACAGACATCAGTTGTGCCTTTGGATTCCAGTCATGTTCTCCAGCAGCCGAGGAAAGCAGTGAAGGTGAGCAGGGGCTCTCGAGAGCTGAACTTCTGCTCCTTATTTCCTGTGAGAAGATCTAGTACTTTTGATAAAATAATACCTAGCATTTGTTTTATTGAATGGAAAGAGAGAAAGAAAAAAACAAGTAAAACAGAATTCATTTAAAATAGAAAATCTTTGTAGTTGGAGTTCTGAGATCAGAATTCTGCCCTGGCTTTCTTTTTCTTCACTGTTTGTTGAATGGCCACTTGTTGAACAGATGACCAGCATCACCATTGTTATTATGTATTAGTCACATAGCACTAGATGTACATGTGCAAAGTTACTCACAGTCATGCTTTATGATTTATTAAAGAGAAAATATTTCTTTGAGGAGAATCGACGTTTCCTCTGGGGAGTATTTGTCTGCTGATCTCCGGTTCACTTAACTCAGGCAGCAAAAACAAATGGCTCATTTTCACTCCTCAGTTTGAGCATGTTTGTATACAACTTCCAAATTTTAGAGTTTAACACTTTGGTGGAAGATAAAAGATCGATACAGTGTTTTTTTAAAAAATTTAGCCTTTCGTTAAAACATTCCTTCCGCGGTACTTGCAATTTGGGTAGTTATAGAGAATTCAAATTGGAAAGAGAAACTAGGTTAGAAGGAAGAAGAGACTGATTTGGGTTTGGAGCAAATGTCACCTCCATTGCCACTGTCTGGGCAATGGCCCTCACTGCTTGGTGTAGACAATTAGAATGACTTGTTCTGTCTCCCCTTCCACAGTAATGGTCAGTCCACGTGATCATGTCGCCTTTTGGTTGAACTTGTACATTACAACCTATTGCTTTCCATTGCTACCCAGTGTCTGACACAGAGTAGACACAAAGCAAGCTTGAGATGAATTTGTTTGTTGAAATTCTCATTTACAATACCCGTAGGCCATAGGGAAGGACTCAGGAAGGAGACTTTTGATTGATTACTAGTGAGGTGGAATCCCCCCACCCCAAGTTTATTGAATGTTATGTGTGTGTATATGAATTTCTTGTTTATGTCCCTTATTTATTTTTCTGATGTAGTCAACATACACTGATTAAACACTTCCTTGTAAAACTCTATGGGCCAGCTCTTAACTCTCTTGGCCATGAATGAGTGTGCACATGCACACACATACAGGTGTCCTCTGTGACCTCTTTGTTGCACTATCACTTAGTAAATTGTGCTTAAGCTGTTTCAGTAAAGTCGGTCTCATTTTCTTTTCTATAAACCTTTCCCTTTCTTCTTGTCCCATATCTAAAGTGCATGTTAGCAGTGCTGACCTTGCAGAGACATTAAGTTCCACCAGTGTAGTCTCGAGCACGGGATTTAAATGAGTTCATTAAGGAGGCCCAAGATTTGTGCTCTGGGGTGCGCACTCTTCCTTCTGTTGGGGACACTTTCCTGGGTCCTCCCTGCCCATTTTTGCATCTGCCCCACATGAAGTGGATTAGAAAAGGAATTGATGTCCAATAAATGCATTAAAGAGCACTTATTGCATTTTCTCACTGTAGGGCAACTTGAGGAGAAGACCTGACCTGCCTTTCAGGAGGCTGGCCTGGTTGGGTGTTTGAGCAATAGAAACACCACAGGCTTCAGTTATGAAATAATGAGGTCATAAGTGGTTACTGGTTTGAGGGACTGGTTCAGATAAGAGCTATAAGAATCAAAGAAAGGACAGAGCTATGGAAACTGAAAGAATGGGGCGGCATTGCTAGAGAAAATGGGACTTGACTTGGGATCTCAAGAGTGGTTAGTTTGGTTATGAAGATGCTCCAGGCAAGAAGAGAGAGAGTCTGAAATGGGGATTCTGTTTAGAGAATGGGGGTGGGGTGGGTAACATGGATTCATTGGACAGGTCAGGTTATTTTGTGACCTTGGGCCAGGGGAAGCCTGGGCTCTGGACTGAGGATCTGCTAGAGGCTTCTTAACAGGGCTGGTGAGAGATGAGTTTCAGGACGATGACCCAGCTGACATAGTGGGGGAAGAAACAATGACAAAAGAGCTGGCATGAAGGAGAGACCCTTTGCCTGTGCTCGGTGGCCCAGTCACAGTGTCAGAGTAGGGCTTCATCTTGGAGGGCAGTCAGACAGATAGGCTTGGACAGATAGGAGGTTTGATAACTGAATGGACGTAGGTCTGAAGTTTAAAATGTGGGGTCTCTGACAATGGTGTGTAAAACAGGAGGGAACTGTGTTTCTAGTCTTTGGTGAAAAAAACAAAAGGGCTGGAGTTCAGGTCCTCTGGATGCTGGGCTGCTGGCTCTCAGCCACTCCTTCCTTGTACGAACACCTAGGGACTGGTAGGCTGTTTTGGTGCCAGTCTGTGCTATAGGAGTTTTCACGAGGTCATCAAAGGACCTGCCACTAGTGTGCCACTCCTGAACACATTAATTCATTCTGCTGTTCTCAGGCTTTGCTGGGAGCTGAGGGTGTGTCCTGAAGGACTTTTCAGCCTAGACACAGGGCATGGCCATTTCTGCCCAGGACATGGGGAGGTCTGCATCTCTCTGCTGTTTTCAGGGGCTCTGTCCAGGAAGGGCCTAGGTTCTCCTCACTCTCAGTTTTGCACCCTATCATCCTACTTCATGCCCTTCCCCAACACACACACACACACACACACACACACACACACACTCTTTAGTTCTCTACATCTCCTTCAGTTCTTCCTTTACTTAGGCAAGGGGATCTTTACCTAACATTGGGAGGAGTAGAAAATTTTGGAAAGGCTTTGTTCTTCTTCACATAGCATCTTTCCAATTATTTTGTCTATGTTAGGACTGAGGCATTGGAAGCCAAGAGGTGACTCCTGTGTTTTCTACTTTATGCTGTGTCATCTCTTCCTGGAGGTAATTAATACCACATCAGGAAGAGTAGGAGGAATATGAACTACTAGGAGAAAATCCTGGATCATGATTTAATATATGAAACAAATTTTGGGACGTGAGTATATCATGCTGTTTTACTTAAAATTGCTTTTTTACCATTTTCCTATCTCACTTAATACTGTTCTAAAGTGTGATTTTTAATGACTGCATCATTTATTTAACTGCCATTCTACTGTTAGAATTCATTGTGCTTTAGTCTGCTTGGGCTGCTATAACAAAATACCACAGAGTACGTGACTTGGGAGTAGCAGAAATTTATTACTCGCAGTTCTTCTGAGATTAGGGAGCCAGCATGGTTGGGTGATGGCCCTCTTCCAGGTCGCAGACCTCTCATTGTATGCTCATGTGGTGGAAGGAGGCTAGGGAGCTCTCTGGACTGCTTTTAAAAGAGCACTAATCCTTTTCATGAGCTCTCCACCCTCATGACCTAATTTAGTCCCAAATGTCCCAACTATTAATAAATACTATCACCTTTGGGGATTAGGATTTCACCATATGAATTTTGCAGAGACAGAAACACTCAGACTATAGCACATTGTTTCTAAGATTTAAAAAAAAATTAAAATAGCTTAGTAATAAAAAATATTGTTTAAAAATCTTTGGCCACATTTCTCTTTATTTCCTTATTATGAATTCCTAAAGAGGAATTATTTAGTCAATGCACATGAACATTTGAAGGACTTCTGATAATTGAATCCAAATCCCCTTCCAGCTAAACTGTTCTAAGCAGTCTGAAAAATGGCAACTATTTATTTATAAAGTCAGCAGCCTTATTATATTGAGAGGCATTAACTATAGAATCTTCTTCATCTTGAGATCCCATCTTTCTGTGTAGTTTTGAGGTTGAATGTTATTTTTAGTGAGGTTGGATAAACAAAAATTATTTTGGAAGGTTTCTGGGGAAGTGGGACTGGTGTGGGTTTGCAAGGGAAAAGTGGAGAGGCCTTGATAGCCTTGGGAAGGGCTTACCGTCTGCGTCCAGAAAGGCAGGTGGGAATGTGGCAGGTGGGAGAAGGAGAGCTCAGTCAGGATGGTCAGGTGAAGGGTCTTCCTGGGAGGAGGGGATGGAGGCAGGACATCCGGGTGCCACCTACTCTTTCAACTACTCATGAACCTCAGTGTAGACACACTCACTTTTATTTTTCAGCTATCAGATTAAAAAAGAAAACCTCCCTATTTTTTGTAAGTAAACTAGGAGACAGGGAAACTGTAAGGCTAGCATACAGCACATTCTAAGTGGGACCTATTTGCTGGCTAAGCAGTAATTCAGCACAAATTATGAGTATTTAGACATGTGTTAACCTACTAATTGAAGGTAGGGGGACATTAGATAATGTGCTCTCCCTAGATGCCCTTGATCTTCCCCTCCTGATTCCTGAAACACCAATTAACACTCTTAGTCAATACTAGAAAACATATGGTGAGGATAAACACTACCCATAAAAATATCTCACCCTGGCTTGTCACAGGACATTAACCGACCCATACTGGCACCCCTAAGGGGTTGCAACAGCAAATTGTAATGGAAAAGTTACTATTTTCCTATTTCACTTTCTATTTGAGAAAAAGATCTTTTGAAAGTTTAAGAACAATAAAAGAAAGTGTGTGTGTGTGTGTGTGTGTGTGTGTGTTGGGCCTTGTGTTCTGTCTAATTCTCACTCTCACATGTGATCTGACTGTTGTTGCTTTCGAATAAGGTTAGCCTAATTACAGTTTGTTAGGGGAGTGAGTACATGATACATTATGAGAAGTCATCCACATAACTATCCAAATGATGTCTGAAATTTTACCATTGATAAGTCGTCTTCAGGGAGCTCCTATGTCATGGGAAGTCCCTTGGGATGGATTAGTTACTGTCCTGAAAGGAGTAATGAAGCCACCTCAAAGGCAGGGGCTCTGGTGGGCTCCGAGGGAAGGACGGCAGCACCGGCCCTTTGGCCGAGGGCTCTCTGTAGGCAATTCTCTCTAGCCTGAGGGCTTTCTCTGTTCCACTGAGACAGTTCCTCCCAGGACTTTGGGACTTGGGAGGAACTCCCCCTGCTCTGCATGCCTACGTTAGTCAGAATGATGGCCCACAATGCTGTCCTTGCCCCAGTCCCTGGAACCTGTGAGTATGTTAGGGTATATGGCAAAGAGAATGAAAATTACAGATGGAATTAAGGTTGCTAACTATCTGACCTTGAGATGGGAAGATTATATTGGATTAATCAGGTGGGCTAAACATAATCATAAGAGCCCTGATAAGTGGAAGAGGGAGGTAGAGGGAGAAGAACAAGAGAGAAGGTAGGGCGAGAAGGAGCCACCTAATGCTGGCTTTGAAGATGCAGAAATGGGACCTTGAGCCAAGGAATGCACATGACCTCTAGGAGCTGGGAAATGAAAGGAAATGGATTCTTCCTTAGAGTCTCCTGAAGAAACTTACCCTTGCTGACACCTTGGTTTTAGCCTAATGGGACCCATTTTAAACTTCTGAAATTTAGAGCTTTAAGATAATAAGTGTGAATGTATTCTTATGCCACTAAAGTATGTTATTTTTTTATAGCAGCAGTAGGAAACTAATACACACTACCTACTTTGTTTGTCCCTGAGCCTGGGACCCCAGTAGCGACATTGTCTGAACGCTCACCAAACTCAAGGTTGTGCTGATTCTCTCGGCTGCTATATGCTGGTTATTTAGTAGAAGCTTAAAATTGCCAGAAATGAGATGCCTGGAACACTTGGGAAGGCGCTGCAGAGTATTTCTAAATTGCACCAGCTGGGCTGGGTAGGATATGGGAAAAATACAAAGATAAACCTTTGGGTCCCTAAATGTTTCTCAACCCACAAATAACACTTTTTTTGTCCCTGTTTAGATCTTTAAGACCTGCCATCCACTTGATCCTCTCCTTGTGTTCTTGTTCAGCCCTGACAGTTTCTCAAGGGGTCTGTGCTATTCAGCATATGAAGAATCATGAAAAGAGGTTTCTGTATTTAAAAATAGAGATGACTATAAACATTTATTGATTCATTTATCCAATGCAAATTAACTTTAGTTTTTTGTTATGTAAGCTGGCGGGAGAATGCTGTCTCCTCCTTAGGGAATGCAAACCTGTGGGAAGCCTGAGACCAAGAACGTGAGATTTGCCCTTGAAGTACTTACCCACTAGTCCACAGCTGAGGCAGATTAAGACCCCAATTCTGTTAAAAGGAAGATTGTGGACATTCCCTAAGGGAGATATTAGCAGGGTGCAATATGAGTTTCGAGGGTCAAAGATAAAAGGGTTCTGTTGGGACGGTGGAACCAGTGTTTAAAATGGGGCAGATCATCTGCTGCAAAGGTACATCCTGCTTCAAGGTGGAGTTTAGTACAATATTCAGGGCCAGTTTGGTTTGAGAGACAAAACTCAGTGCCGCTCTGGGAACAAACTGGCATTTACTCTTGGAGTCAGGAGAGCTAAACACATTTTTTAAAATGGGTTTAATTTTTTCATGTTTCATAACAATGATGCAAGTGTGTAACAGTGGCATATTGTCTTCCAACAAAGGGAGGAGGCTATACATATAAACGATCAGAGTGTAACAATGTCCGGAGGATGTGGACCAGAGGAGGGCAACCCCAGAGTGCTTAAAATTGAGTTGCTTTGTTGTCTAAGCTCGAGTAATGAGCCAAGCAAGTATATGTGAGTCATTCTACTTCTGTTTCCAAAACAGACTTACTGACCTGATTTAAGAGGCATTAAAAGGGACGAAGTTGGCATTTGCAAATATATTTAACTTATTTGTCTTGCAGGCAGAGAACATGTTGGGACAATTTTCAACTGCATTATGTGTGGTCCAGGAGCTTTGATCTCTTTATGCTTTCTTTATATTGAAAAAAAAAAGCTTTGAAGTATCTTGCAATAATGAACACAGTAGACGCCTGTTGTAATGGGTTGCTATGAAATTGCTTTGACTCTACCAAAGGTCAACTCTTGTCTCGATGAAACCCTCATCTGCTGTAAAAGCCTTTTGTCTCCCAGTAACCTAAGAGAAGAGTATTAGTCATACTTCCGATTCTCTGCTCAGGAAGAGGTATTTACCATTTAAGTTCCTCCTTCAAGTCATTGATTAGATAGGGTATCTATACCAGAATGGCTGTCACCATGTCCAATACAAGAGAAGATGACATGATTGCTAGGCATCTACCTCGAGGTGATTTTTTTCTCAGTTGTAAGTAAACTTTTGAGTGATGCTGGTGATTTTGACATGATGCTTTTCTTATGACTATTCCATTGGCCAGGGAAACTAAAGAAAAACCTAAAATTAACAATCTCTTGGATTTAAATTATCCATGGATCAGAGGTAGGTTTAGTCTGATTTTACGTGATAGTTTGGATCACATAAAAAACAAATCTTGTGTTTGATCAACTGAACATTCCTTTCTGAATTCTTTGTCTAGGCACTTCAAATGAGACTAAAGAATGGGGAGCTCTGTAGCCCCTGAGGTCCCACCTTTCAGGGCCTTGGGACTCACAGTCAAGAGTTACTGAAGGGGGTGGCATGCATCTGTGATGGTCTCTAGCCATTCTTCAGTGGATAGAACAAGGTGGAAACCACACTTGTGCTTCCACTGAGTAAAGATAACTTCCCCTTTTCTCTTTCTTTTCTGCCCCCCACCACATTCTTTCATATGCCCAGGCTTCTGGCCGTGTGGGCATTACAGTATCTCAGAAGTGGAGATGGGTAACCAGGTGAACAGCATACTCATGTCTCCATGTACCTGATTTCTTTCTGTACTGAGACAGCTATGTGTGGGATACAGGACTATGCCTGGGATTTGCCAAACATTTGTCAAACCTTTTGTGAAACCCTAATTCAGTGGAACAGGTCGTGAGCACCCAGTAAATTTTGCCTCTTTTAGGTGGGGCAAATTCACAACATCTAGATGCTGTTTTGACAAGAAGGCAGGAAGCAAAGAGGTAGATCTAAGTAACAAGTATCTCTCCTGTGGTGGGGAGGAGGTGTTTTTACAACTTAGAAAGTGTGGCTGTAGACATAAATAATGAGTGCTGGAAGCCCAACAATGAGACACTGGTCTTTAATAAACTCCAAATAATCTCCTTTCACTGGATTGACTTTCACTTCAGAAGGATCAGTTTGTGGCTGAAATACATTCATAGTGCTCCTTTAATGAGAAAATTGGTGACCTGGGCGGGGGGAGGCCTGTTTAGAACACAGATAGCTATTATTACAATTCTAGATAACCCAGTCTAATAGAAGGCCATATGATTGAAAGGACAGATGATAAAATCTAAATATGAGTAGAGCCTGAGAATACACTCTTTCTTCTAGTCCTGACTGTCTAGTTGTGTCTGTTATCTAACCCTGTAATTAGGGTGGCATTTAGAAAATATGAGGAAAGTTGGTATTCTTTTCATTACCCCCAAATCTTTGCATTGCTGCAAGAAACTTTTGGCTTCAGCTCTTCCCTGTTCATTAACCATGCCAAAATTTTTAATCTAACACCACTGTTAAAGAGTGGCAGGCTTCCAGGGAAATATATCAGCCAGGCTTATTAATTTCATGCCAAGTGCTGGAGGCGTGAATGTAGAGAACGCTGTTTGACTTTGGATAATAGGAATCAGGCAGCTTAAAGGCAAGGGATAAAGATCAGGAGCCCTGTGTCTCAGGAGGAGGAGCAGGTGCAGGCTTCAAGCAAGGCCTTCAGGCCCAAAGGGGCAGCCCATGCTTAAAACAATCTGCAGTGCTTTTTTTTTTTTTAATTTGGCGTGTGCCTCTCACAGCTTAACAGACCGCTGCTCCACAAAGAGGGGTAAACAGAGAAAGGGAAATTAAAAAGGGATGTCTCAAGGTAGACAAAAACAAATTAGGGCAAACAAATTACACAGAGTCAACAAATAAACAAGGGAACATCTGTGAATTTATTTCTTGGATTTTCTGACTCTGAATGCAACCTAAGAAATGGTAGAGGGAGGTGAGCAGTTTAATCTAGAGCAAAGTCCTTTTTGGAAAGAAGAACTAGCTGAACACAAAAAGAGTGAGAAGTCCTCAGAAGTCTAACTCTCAGCGGGGTGCTAGCGAAGGGGGCCAGAAACACTGCAGAGGGAGCTGAGCAGCCTAAGGCAGCAGCCTGGGTGAGCTAGTTTCGCAACTGCTTTCCATGCTGCACCCTGTCTCCCTTGGAGGACAGTTGCTGCTGTGGTTTCCGCCGCCCTTCACATAGGAAAAGGCTGTAGAAATAGAAAGAGGTATCAGTCCACTTACATCAGCAAAACAAAATAAAGCAAGTGACATTCCAAAAGTGCATGTGTTCACTGTATCCACTTTTCACATCTAGTCCTAGTGGGCACACTTAACTCTTTTGACCACTAGACCCTTGCCAGGTGTTGACTGGATGTTGGGAAACATTTGAGCTGGTCCTTCTGGCAGGGTGGTTGCTACTGACACAATTTCCCTTTTCCCCCAGGGCTGGTGAGACGGACTCAAGGTTGTAAAGGAAGTACAGCACAGTGTCAATACAAGGCCTACTGTTAATCAAAGGCAGAAAAAGTGTTACTAAATATAGAGACTTATCTGTATTTATCTAAAAGGTTGGGATTTGTTTAAAGCATCTTCCATGGATCCTCTCATTGTGGAGAGTGGACACTTACCATCAAGAAATGATAAATATTTGATTTATTCATTGCATAAACTGAAAGGATTTTCATATAATTTCCAAAATTTCTCCTTTGGATTTTTTAAGCTTCATGAAGTGTGAGGTTGTTTAGGGTTTAAACTACTCTTTTCCTAATATAGTTGTTGTGCTAAATGCCCTATTTAGCTTCCCTCTCTTTTGCTTTCATCTTGCAGGGGATAATAACCTAACCTATAAGAAACATTGAAAAAGGTGATAAGTTTTCTGGGGGAGGGTAAACACAGGGAGGAAATGAGTGTCCAATTCTCCCCCTATTCCTCACTTACATAATGTTGCTTTGTGGCTTATTCCCAAACGGGGCACAACAGGCGAGTTGTGTGTCAGAAGAATCGCACTGGCTGTGGCCACTGTGCGAACATGGGATGGGACTACTGCATGAGAAAGTTTAGTCGTTAGGGTTTGGTCTATGAAGTAAACCGTAGGGTGTCAGCAGAAAGTCAGTACTAATCAATAACTCATTAGATTGGTAGTGGGGATATGGTGGGCCTTAGTAGAGGTGGGCGTGTTATGTGACAGTTGTTGAAATATTTGACTTCTTTGTGCTTGCTGGTTTGTAAAATGGACATAGCTATATTTGTTTCTTCCTAGTTTTTCAAGAAAAGGTAAGTCCAGCGAGTCTCTATAAGATACTTTTAATTTTGGGCAGAAATTGGCTATAATAATACCAGCCTCCATTTATTATTAATCCTCAATTCATAGGGCTGCAAAGGGCCATGTGAGGTCAGCCTATCCTCACCCATCCTGTGGTGCTTGTTACTTGGAATCCTAGAAAAACATCGTGCAAGATTATTCCAAATTGTTTTGTATTAATATGGTATTAAGATGAGCTACCCAATTACTATCAAAGCCCCGCTAAATCCTTATTGTAGGATGTAAGAAATCAATATCATCAAATATTTATTGGGTGTCTATTGGGTGCTTTGTGTTTCATGTGTAACTATTTGCCACGATTTAGAATTCAGGTCTACAGGCTCCTACTTGCTTATTTAGTAACTTTTCTCTCCACTCAGTTTTTCTTTTTAAATCTTTAAATTTCTTTTATAAACTAAATATGCTTCTCTGGAAAGAATTTGTAAGAAATCCAGGTTTAATGCCAATTCTGGAGAGAAGGCATGAAAATAACTCCAATTTCATAGAACAAAATATCACTTCAAAGGCTACTGCTACGCTAAACCTGAAAGGATAAGCAGAATATGGTTTGTAAAATTGTTATGGTTTGCACTTACATGAGAAACCCTATTCTGAATTAAACTGCAGAATTTGTTGTTTTACAAATCTTATAGAAAAATTATTTTACTGCAATTATGTTGTTTAAAACATAATTTGAGTGGCCTGGATACCAATCTGTTTACTTTACTTGATGAAGTGCCTAAATCAGCATTTAATACCTTCTGCATACTTTCTGTACCCCTTTAGGGCACTAGAGGTTACGGGGAGTGACATGCTTAATGTGAACCACGCGGTGCTTATAGAGTTCCCCTTCCTTGGGTTTCAAACTACATCAATGATTCTGGCAATCAGCATGTTTACGGCCCGTTTTTCTCTAATTTCTCTGGATATCTATGTACCTGGGAATCAGTTATTTTATTCTATTACTCCAGTTTCAGATGTACAAATTAGAGCTGGTGACAACTAGTAGTGGTCCTTTGTTAATGTATAGAAGTGCTTTGAAATCCTTTGAAGAATGTCGTTGTAGGAATTCAAGGTGCTTATTAGTCTAATTAACCGAATAATTTAATGAATCGAATAGTTCTCAACTTTGTACTGCTTGTAGCCTATTAAAAAAGTAATTACCACTCCTGCGTTTGATTAAGATTAAGTAGCTGGTATCAGACTAACCTTCCTGCTAAGAGCAACTAAAAAACAGACATCTGAAGCAACAATGGGAAATTAAGGAAGCCAGGACTTGATAGATCAAAATTCCAAAAAGAAGAAAAGTGCATTAAAGTGAGCCCTATGTTTACTATCAGCTTTTCCCTGTGGGCACTTGCCAATTGTAGGGAAGGGCATAGAGTCTGGACAGAAACCTTGCCGTAGGTGTACTCACTGGGCTGGGAGTCAAATATTAGAGTTCAAGGCTTCCAAGGCAGCCAGGACTTAAGGAGCAAGATCCTGGAGGAAAGAGTGCTATAGACTATCGAACCCACTATTCTGCCTGCAATTTCTTCTTGAGTCATTTGTTGCATCCTAAAAAGTACATGCTTTGGATGAGATGCTGATAAACTAAGCAGAAAGCTGCAAGAAGCTAAGAAGCAAAGAGAGTAGCATCACAGTGCTTTGGAGATTGAAATTGAGTTCAGGGAGAGGGGCTCTGGTAAATAGTGGAGCCTCTCACAGGAGACTCTTAAAGAGCCAAGTTGCAGAACAAGGGAAAACCAGAAATAGACTCACTTTACCTGGATCCGGATAATCTTTCAGTTCTCCATCTGTCTTCCAGGAAAAAAAAAAAAAAATCCTCTCTGTGGAATTATGCACGGACAGAATTCCTCACAAATTAAAATAAAAGATTACCAGGCATAATAAGAAAGAGAACCAAATAAAAAAGGAAACACAAACCAAAACCCAAAATCAAGCAAACAACTCCTTCCTTCTATGATAAGGAAACATGATAAAAGAAACACACCCACAGGTGATCCACACATTGGGGTTTTAGACACAGGCATAGTTTAAAATAACTATGGTTAATGTGCTCAAAAATAGACAAAACAATAGAAATTATCACCAGAAAACAAGAACCTGTAAAAAACAAGAACCTATATGAGTATAGCTGAAATTATAGTAAGCAAATTTAATAATTCAATAGATGGGTTTCATAGCAGATTAGCATTCAGTAACCCAGGATTGGTGAACTGAAAAATAGCTCAGTTGAAAATATTCAGATTGATGTACAGAGGGAGAAAAAAGGATGGAATATACGCAATAGAAGATATATATGAAAAATGGTAAAAGTTCCAAATATTTGTAATTGGAGTCCCAGAAAACAAAAAGAGAGACAATGGTCAGAAGTAATACTTGAAGATATATTGGCTGACAATTTTCATAAATCCATGGGACATCAGACCACAGATGTAGACATTCTGTGGAAAAATGCAGAGAAAGCTATTCTGAGACATACCAAAATGAACTGATGAAAAACAAAGACAAAATCAGAATTTTAAGGTAGCCATAAAGAAAAGAAACAAGTTCACAGGATAAACAATATGACTGATACCTGACTTTTAAGAGAAATAATGGAAGCTAGATAAAAATAGCATGTCTTTAGTGTCAAAAGAAAATAATTATTAATTTAGAATTTTATATCAAGGAAAACATTCTTCAAGATAAAGATAAAATAAAAATGACATTTTGAGACAAACAAAAGCTGATAGAATTCATCTCAGGCATATGAACACTAAAAGAAATAGTAAAGGAAGTTCTTCAGGAAGAAGGCAAATGATCTTATATCGGTATTAATGATACTAATATCAGATAAAGTAGATTTTCAGGCAAGAGATATTACCATAAATTGGGGTTTCTCCACTAGGTACAATTGGCATTTTGGACTGCTGATTCTTTGTTGTGGGGACTGCCCTGTGCATTGTAAGATGCTTATCAGCAACCCAGCATCTACTCATTAGATGAGTAGCATCCTGCCCCCTACATTATAACAACTGAAAAATTTTCCAGACATTACCAAATATCCCCAGTTGAAAAGCATTGTTATGGATAAAAAGAGCCATTCCACAATGTTAAGAGTCAGTTCAAAAGGAAGATAAAACAACCCCAAATTTAAGCTTTACTCTTCTTCCAACATAAGCATTAAAGTTATCAATTTTTCTCTAAGCATTGCTTCACTTAGTTCATTATGAATATTTCTTTGATCCATGGGTTAATTAGTATTGTGTTGTTTAATTTTAAAACATTTGGTGATTTTCTAATTATTTTTCTGTTATTGATTTCCAGACAACAAAAATTAGCCAGCATGTAGAAGATGGGACATCATGATCCATAACATTTACCTAACTGCACATATGGAACATTGTATGGAATGACTATAGATATACACTTTCTTTTCAAGTAAATGTGGGACATTTGACAAAATAGAGTATATGCCTGGCCGTAAAGCATGTTTCAACCAATTTCAAAAGCCAAAATTGTACAGAGTATATTTTCTGACCATAATGAAATTAAGTAGAAATTTTAACAAAGTGAAGGAGAAAAAATATGATCACCTCAATAAAATAAGAAACCACATTGAAAAAAGTTTAATACCAACTAATGGAAAAATCCTTTGAAAAGTAGGAATGCAAAGTAACTTCCTTAATTATAAAAGTTATCACCCACTCCCAAATCTGAATCAATAGCAAACATCACTCACTCTTACTGATTAAAAACTGAAAATATTTCCTCTGGTATTATGACTGAGTCACAGATGTCTTCTATTGCCACTTTTATTCATCACTATATTGAAATTCCTAGCCAGTGCAATGAGACAAGAAAAAAAAGACAAATATTATAAAGAAATAAAACTGCTTTTGTTTGCAGATGACAGGATTGTGCACACAAAAGTTCCAAAAGAATCTACAAATGAACTATTAGAATTAATAATAGTTAATTTAGCAAGGCCACTGTATACAACAAGTCAATATATAAAAATGAACTGTATAATATTTACATATATATCAGCCACACCAAATTAGAAAATTGATTTTTAAAAACATGCCATTTGTACTTGCATGAAAAAATTAAATAGGAAAATTGTAATAAATGAAAGGCCTCTACACAGAAAACTATAAAATAGTGCTGAGAGGAATTACAGACCTAAATAAATGGAGGAGCATATAGCAATTTCAGAGATTGGAAGGTTCAATATTGAAAAGATGACAGTTCTCAAATTGATCTATCTTAATAAAAAATCTATCAGATGTTTTGGTGGAAACTGACAACTTGATTCTAAAATTTACATGTAAATGCAAAGGGTTAAGAATAGTGAAGACAATCATGTAGAAATACAAAATTGGAAGATGTAGACTTCCAGATATCAAGATTTCTTACAAAGCCACAGGAGAAATTAAGACTATTTTGCTGGCCCAAGGATAGACAAATTGACTAAAGGAATAGAAAAGTCCAGAAACAGACCCACAAATATCCCTGGCCACCTGATTTATGATAAAGGTGCCATAGCAACACAGTGCCAAAGCCTAATTTTCTTTATGCAATAAATGGTGCTGCACCAGTTGGATATAAATATAGGGGAAAAAAAGACCTTTGTCCTTTACCTCAAACCATACACAAAAATCAATTCTCAGTGGGTCATTGACCTTAATGTGAAATAAATATTATAGGTAATAACATTGAAGAATATATTCAAGACCTTGGAACATGCAAAACTTGCTTAAATAGGGCACAAAAAGAGCTAACCATAAAATGAAAAGTTGATAAACTGACTTTATTAAAATCAAAAATCTCTTTTCTTACCACTAAGGAAAGTAAAATGACAAGCATCAAAAGAGGATATTTATATTAGGCAGAAGATATTCCTATCATTAATATCAGACAGAGAATTAGCATCTACCATTTATTTTGAAAAATCTTACAAATCAACAAGAAAAGGAGAAAATCCAAATAAAAATGAACAGAAGGTTCAAATAAGCACTTTTTGAAAAGATTTCTCAGCAGCCAATATGCATTCAAAAAGATGCTCAATATCAATAACCATCAGGGAAACCCATATTAATACCACAATGAGCTATTACCAGCTACCCATGAGCATGCTTAAAATTTTACAAATTGACAATACTAAGTGATGTGGAGCATGTGAAAGACTGGAACTCATATATTAGTAGAGGTGTAAATTGGTAAAATCATGTTGAAAACTGACAATGTCTTCTAAAACTGAACCTACACGTACTCTATGATGCACCAGTTCCACTTCTAGGTATGAACTCTGCAGAAGTTCATAAATACGTATGTCAAAAAACATGTACAAGAATGTTTGTAGCAGCATTATTCATAATTGCTGAAATTAGAAATAAACTAGATGTCTATCAACAGTAGAGTGGAAAAATAAGTTGTGGTATATTCATATAATGGAAAATCATACAGCAGTAAAAAAAAATGAATTAATGATACCTCAACATAGAATCATGTCATGGACATAATAACTGAGCAAGAGAATCAGTCTAGACATAAAAGAGTGTGTATGGTATGATTCCATTTAAATATATAAAGTTCAAAACCAAGCAAAGCTCATCTACGGTGACAGAAATAAAAATTGTAGTTACAGTTGACTGAGTTAGTGACTAGAAGGAGGTATGTAGGAGGCTTCTGGGACATCAGTAACATCATTTATCTCGATCTGGGTGCTAGTTAACAATGTGAGCCCAGGGTGTTCCCTTTGTAAAAACTCATTAGGTACACACTTAAAATTTGTGTACATTTATGTATTTATACAACAATAAAAAATTTACAAAGGTAGTTACTATCAATAATCTAGAGATAAAACCAAGGTAGTGGAAAAGCACTTTGAGTGGAGGTGAATCGTAGCAGCTTTCTAACTGCAACTTTCTCAAAGGGAAGATTGTCTTCAAATTCCTCTGATCCTTTGTTTTCCTGGTGATTCCATTGTATGCTAAATACAAGGGGTATTTTTTTTTTAAACCTGTCAGCCTGATGGGTTAAGTCTGGTTCAATGACAAAGTGTTGTTTAAAGAATCTTGTGAGAAAAACCACACTTGGGATTAACAAACTCATTTTACTACCTTTTCTCTAAGAACAAGGAGCCAAGAGGCTGAATTGGTAAAACTTCTTATGCTTGAATTTTAAATAAAAGAAAGATGACTTCTAGCCTGGCATCTTTTGGGGCAAACCAAACAAAAGGAGACATGTGGGCTAGGGTGATGATGGGGGGCATGAGACCCTGCAAGGGGACTGAGAAGGACCGGAAGAGCAGAATTCAGAGCATCTGAGGAAGGGACAGGGAGTGTCAGAAGCTGAGAGTTAAAAGACAGTCAGGAAACCTGAAGAGAATCAGTATTGGTTCATTTGGTTATGTAAAGCACCTAAGGGAGAGGAAAACAGGTGCAACATGAATGCATTAATGGAATGAAAGATGAGGCTTGACCTATGAATAAATATGTGGAATAAAAGCACTTAAAAATGTATCTTGGTTTTAGGGCACTTTGGCAGCTAATGCGAAGTGTTCATGGTCACATGTACTCACATGGTTTGCCAGCTTCATGGGGCTGAGACACCCTCCCTGAGGGTCCCTGGGTCTGTGTGGCCTTCCTCTTCTGTTGCCCAGTCATGTTTCTTTTATCAGCAGAGTCTGCTTAAGTTGTATGAAATAAGATCCTTATTATATGGATTCAGATATACATATTACATCACCAGAAATCATAACCTAGACCTAAAGCCCCTATTAGCAATCCTTGAGGCTGGTTGGTTTCCTTCATGTTTCCCAGAAAACCATCTGGTGCACTGGCACTATGGCCTTAGATTTTGCCCTAGTCCTATGACCAAACTCTTACCGGAAACTGATTAAAGGAAAGAATGCCATTTCCCCTTAGAAATGTGGCTTGTGGCAGGTTGGGTGGAAACTCCAATTAGTTCAGATCTATGGGGAGCATCTTTGAAAAACAAGGAAATAGACTTTCAACAAAGCAATTTTCTCAGACTGGAGATGTTTGGGGTATCAGGAAACTGAATTCCACCCACAGCTGTTTCTCTGGCCTGAGACATGGGTGCAGAAATGGGGCTTCCTCCAGTTTACAAGAGGGGCCCCCTGTCCTCTGCCTAAATATTGAAATGCTTTTTCTGACCAAAGGGAGACTTGTCTGATGAGGCAACTTAAGATCCCTCACTGCAGGCAGGCTTCTATGGCCCCATGCACGTCCCCTCTCTGCATTTCCAGGAGCAACCCTGAGCCTTCTCCACCCCCCTTTGCCGCGTCCTGCCTCAGCCTGCCCCCTCTACACTGGCCTTTGAAGGTGCTGTCCTGCCTTAGCTTCTTCAGAATTGTTATTCCGCTTTTGAACCTTTGTGAGATTCCTAGATGGAAAGTACATTTTTACTATAGAACCACATTTAGATTTCATTAATTTCTGTAGGCTGCACATAGGCGAAAGGATTGGTATGGCACAGACAGAACACGAAACTATTCAGAGAGTGGGCATGGGATCAGGTGGGTACATCATGATGCTTTCATGACAATTCTCTGCCCCTATTGTAGTCACTTGTGAAAAATGACCCCATATCGTTCACTTCTCTGAATCCCACTCCTTCTCCTTCTATAAGACCAGCTTTCAAGAAAAATTTCAGTTGGTGCAATGCTGTGATTGACTGAGTGTTCATTTTACACAGTTGTACCTCCTCTGGAAAAGGGGTCTTTTATAACAGGAAAGAGCCTATACCTTTTCCCCAACATTTAACATTTTTGCCCTGGCTGGTGTGGCTCAGTTGGTTGGGCTTGCTTCCTCCTCTAAACCAAAGATTGCAGGTTGGATTCCTGGCCAGGGCACATGCCTAGGTTTCAGATTGGACTCCTGTCAGGGTGCATACCAGAGGCAACCCATCAGTGTTTCTCTCCCTCTCTTTCTTTCTCCCTTCCCTTTTCCCCCTTCCCTTTTCCCTTTATGAAACATGTCCTCAGTGAGGATAAATAAAAAGTAAAAAAAATATTTTAAATTTTCAAAATTGTGGAAGTTGACCTTAAACAAATAGCCAACAAGACGAGTTTTTTTGGGAGCAACAAAGAATTGCATTTGCAGATATGCTGTGAAACGACAAACCAGGTGCAATTTCACAGAAAACCCCTCTTTTTATGGACTTGGGAGGGGCTTTTGTAACCGAGACTCACTCCATTGGAGGAAACTGAGACTTGGAATTTATTGACTTTTCATTGGCTAAACTCTGGCAGTCTCCCAAAAGGCAAAGGAAACCAGAGCGAGATTACAGGGTTGACATTTGAGTAAGGTCTAGTGAGAAAACAAAACAAAAACAATTACTTGAGACATACATTTGGTATATAAAAATGCAAACTGTACAGAGTATATGGAAAAAGAAGGGAAAACTTCTCCCTTTCAGAGGTGTCTGTTGAAAGTTTAATATATATTCTTTTAGACATTTTTATATATTTGCACTCTATATATTCTTTCAAACATTTCTTATATATTTACGCCTACTAGCATTGAGTTAGGTCTCCAACTAAATGGGTGCTGATTGTACACACTGTTCTGTACAGTGTCCCCTGAACTGATTGATAATGTGTTAGAGATTTTTCTGTGTCATATCATATAGGTCCATTTCACTCTTTTAGTTGTTCTATAATACTTGATTAAACGGTTATAGCACAGTTTATTTACAATCATGCTATTGATGGGTATTTTGTTTATTTCTATTTTTTTTGCTCTCATAAACAATGCTGCCATACAAATATGCATATATGCCATTGCCACTATGTGTTTGGCATATATATTATTGTCACTATATAGAAGTTCTTTGGTATATATGCTCATTTCAAAATTTGATATACACTGACAATTTACCTCCAGTGAGGCTATTCCAACTGCTGAGTGCCCTTTCCTCCTACACTCATCCATATTGGATATTAGCAGTCTTAAAATTTAACCAATGTGATTATTAAAAATGACACATCATTATTTTAAATTTTATTCCCCTGAACACTAAAATGTTTATCCTTGCTTTTATCATTATGCTTTGTGCTTTCAGTTTTTGAGTTGTTATTACTACCATTCTGTTGTCAGGATTTTGCGGTATGAGGCATCTTTGTTTCTTTCTTTGGTGATTTGTATGCCTCACATCCTGCTTGAAATTTCATATTGCATGCCTCTTGGGGGTTCAAAAACTTTCTCCAGTTTACATTGCATTCGAGATCAAAGAATTTAAAGTTTCCTTTTGACATGCTCCACTACCATGTAAGATGGATTCCTCAGCATTATTTTACTGTGTTCTTTCTTCTCCGCTGCTCATCACCTCGCATCTTCTTGCTGACTTTGGGGATCCAGATTACCGTTCTTGAATTACTATCCTTTGACTTTTCACATCTTCTCTTTAAAGAACGTTTCTAGGTAGATGTGGTTGATTTTGTACCCCTATACACATATTATTTTTTGCCTTTGACTATTTACAATATTTACTGCTGATCTTTTTATACCACAACTCTCAGGTGTTTATTTTGATTTATTACCCATTTGATTAGAGTAGATATTCAGTTATTTTTTTTCAAGAAGTGGAAGAGTATGGTATGTGTTTTGGGCCTGTACATACTTGAGGATGTTTTTCCATTCCCCTGACACATGAATGACGACTCGGCTGGGAATATAATTTTAGAATTTTTTTGTTTGTGTTTTGTCAAAATTATCTTTCTGGATTTAGTGTATGGAGGAGATGTCTGAGCTCAGATTGATTTTTTTTTAATTGTAGGAGTTTCCCCTTTTCAGATCAGTTGCTTGTCTCCTCCTTCCTCTCCTTCTTGTACTGAGAGAAGTTTAAAAGGTGCCTGAAAGACAAAGAGTAAGACAAACATTAAATACTCTCAATATCCATAATGAACGATTATATTCTGTCTCCCTTGCTTCAAGTCTTATTTTAAAAATATATTTTATTGATTATTCTATTACATTTGTCCCATTTTTCTCCCCTTTCTTCCCCTCTGCCCTGCACCCCCCACCCTCCCACCATCATTCCCCTACCTTAGTTCATGTCCATGAGTCATACATATAAGTTCTGTGGCTTCTACATTTCCCATACTGTTCTTAACTTCCCCTTGCCTGTTTTGTACCTACCATTTATGCTTATTCCCTATGCCTTTTCCCCCATCCTTCCCCATCCTCTTCCCCACTGATAACCCTCCATGTGATCTCCATTTCTGTGATTCTGTTCCTGTTCTAGTTATTTGCTTAGTTTGCTTTTTTTCTTTTTTTTTCAGTTCATTTGTGATAGTTGTGTGTTTGTTGTCCTTTTACTGCTCGTATTTTGGATCTTCTTCTTTTTCTTAGATAAGTCCCTTTAACATTTCATATAATAAGAGCTTGGTGATGATGAAATCCTTTAACTTGACCTTATCTGGGAAGCACTTTATCTCCCCTTCCATTCTAAATGAAAGCTTTGCTGGATAGAGTAACCTTGGATGTAGGTCCTTGCCCTTCATGACTTGGAATACATCTTTCCAGCCCCTTCTTTCCTGCAAGGTTTCTTTTGAGAAATCAGCTGATAGTCTTATGGGAACTCCTTTGTAAGTAACTGTCTCCTTTTCTCTTGCTGCTTTTAAGATTCCTTATGTTTAATCTTGGCTAATGTAATTGTGATGTTCCTTGGTGTGTGCTTCCTTGGGTCCAACTTCTTTCAGATTCTTGGAGCTTCCTGGACTTCCTGGAAGTCTATTTCCTTTGCCAGATTGGGGAAGTTCTCCTTCATTATTTTTTTCAAATAATTTTTCAATTTCTTGCTCTTCCTCTTCCCCTTCTGGCACCTTATGATTTGGATGTTGGAACATTTAAAGTTGTCCTGGAGGTTCCTAAGCCTCTCCTCATTTTTTTGAATTCTTGTTTCTTCATTCTGTTCTGGCTGAATATTTATTTTTCCTTCTGCTCCTAATAATTGATTTGAGCCCCAATTTCCTTTCCTTCACTGTTGGTTCCCTGTATATGTTGCTTTATTTAACTTTTCATAGCTTTCACTTTTTCCTCTATTTTGTGACTATACTCAACCATTTCTGTGAACATTCTGATTACCAGTGTTTTGAACTCTGCCTCTGATAGGTTGGCTATTTTTTCATCGCTTAGTTGTATTTTTTTTTTGGAGTTTTGATCTGTCCTTTCATTTAGGCCATATTTTTTGGTCTCAGAGCCCCTGTTATGTAATACAGGGTGGAGCCTTAGGTGTTTGCCAGGGCGGAGCAATCCATGTCACTGCGTTGTAATGCTGTATGTGGGGCAGGGGTCCTAGAAGGAACAATGCCACTTGCTCAGCTCTCTGCTGCCTTTCAGTCACTTCCCCTGCTACCCACAAGCAAATTGGTCCCTTCTGGTGCTGATTCCCGAGTAGGTGGGTTTGTGTACATCCTAGGACCCTGTGAATTTTTCTAGTGAACTCTTCTTTGAAGCTGGAAGTTTCTTCTAACACCTCAACTCCCACCGATGTTTTCAGTCAGAGGTTTTGAGGCTTTATTTCCCTGCTCTGGAACCCTGGGTTGTGTGGTCTGTCTCACTGCCTGGTTGTTCCTCCCGGTTTATCTGCACACAAATGTGGGGCCGCTTTGTGCACCTTTGCTCCAGGCACTGCCTTGCCATGAGTCCTCTCCACTCTAGCTTCCCATCTCCGCCCCTCCTACCTGTCTGGATGAATGTGTCTACTTTAACTCCTTGGTTGTCGGACTTCCATACAGTTCAATTTTCTGTCAGTTCTGGTTGTTTTTGTTTTTAAATTTGCTGTTGTCTTTCTTTTGGTTGTGTGAAGAGCAAAGTGTATCTACTTATGCCTGCATCTTTGTCAGAAGTCAAGTCTTTTCTTTCTTTCCTCCTTTGCCTCTCTTCCTACCTCTTTTTCTTTTTTCCTTGCTTTCTTCCTTCCAAAAAAAAATTACAGATATAACCAAAGTGCCCTTCAACCAGCACCCCACTTCCCATTTCACTCAGTAGCCCCTTACACAGTCACTTAAGGACAGCCACTATTAAGAATTTGAATGGTAATTTTCAGGCCATTTTTATACTTGTATATACACATTTATACATATATAATATATAGTATTATTCTGAGTGTGTATATGTTTTTCCATATTTGTATAAATGGTATCATACTAGGGATATTCTATATCTACCTTTTAAAGAGATTTATTTTTCTTAACCCCCGTACTTAAAAATTTGTCATGATGTATTGAGATGTGGCTGTTTTACTTATTTCAAAGAGTATATTTTGATCCTCTTTAATTTGTACATTCAGCTTTTTCTCAGGTCAAATTTTTTAAAATTATATGTGTGTTTATTTCTTCTGATTGAGTTGTTCTAGTCTGCCATTGGGAATATTTCTAATTTGTAGGGTGGGTCTAATTGTTGATCACTTGTTTTTTTCTCCTTACTCATGTTTTGATGAGGAGAGATTAATCCTGAGTCAGAGTTCATGAACAGAGAGACACATGAATTTTGCTATTAACATGTGCTCTGTTATCATCCTTTTAAAGGTCATAGCTATAGGAAAGGTTGATATTCTCCTTTCTCAGCCTAATTCCCAGTTTCTCCTAGTTTTATCTTAGATGGCACTACTGTACTCGGGTGGAATCATTTTTCACTCTCCAGTTCTGTGTTCCTTGATGAATTGGAGAGAGAGTTACCAAAAAAATCTAAAATCTCCACGTCACCTCATTCAGGAATTGTTTTATTTCTGGCCCAACCCATCTAATTTACATATATAGAATAAATTTCCCAGCAGGGAAAGCAGAATTTCCCTTGCTTTGCAGGATCAGCAGAATTTCCACCTCTTTTTTTCATTTCAGTTAGTGTATCGTTTGCTGAAATTTGCTGTCTCAGAATGAATGAAGACAGATTTGGGAGGAGCATGTTTGGGGTACAGAACTATAGACTTCTCTGGACTTCTATATGCCACATAGATCCTGGCAATAAGCTACCTATAACTTAAGGTCTTAGCTTTGGATGACATTATAAGTCCTCTCTTTCTTTTCCTCTCCTCTTTGTGTGTGTGTGTGTGTGTGTGTGTTTCCTATCTAGTTTAATGGTAGCTTAAGAAGGGATAGTTAACCAGATCCTATTTAACTTAATACATTTTGATTGTTTCAACTCTAGGACACCTTAGCTATTTCCTTTATGCCTTGGAACTTGGATGAAATGAAGTGTTTCTTTCTTTCTTTTTTTTTTTTTTCTGGTAAAGCCTTATTATCCCTATTCAGCATTGATCCCCATGTTGGCTGTACACTCCTGAGTCTCTCAGTTTCTCTTACCTGCCAGTTTAAAGTACCATTGAACTAGGTACTTAGAGTAGCAGTAGCTCCTTAGAAAGGTAAGGGTGGAGTGGTGTGGTGCTGGGCTCAGTACCACAGCTGAGGTTTTCCTTTTTATAAAGGAAAAAAAAAACATATGCAATAAGAAAAAGATGAGAAGAACATAGTGCATGTGGGGAGTGTTAAATTGTTAATGATACTATCTTAGTCCTAAGAATCCAGGTTTTAATATTAGACCAGCTGCATTAACTTTTACAAGTCACTGAAACATTCTTTACCTTCCTCAACTGTAAATTAGAGACACTAAGAGCAACTAGCTCATATGTTTTTTGACACAAATTAAATGATGTGCATGCATAGTGCAGAATAATGGTCTACTACTGTTATTGTTATCATTCATGATTAATTTTGACCTACAATGCAGTTGGAGCCATAGGTATTGTCAAAGGATGATGACATGGTTGTGGTCAGAGGTGTGGTCAGAGCCATAGGTGTGGTCAGATCATGAGAATCCACAAAGAAGAGTAGGAACATTGACATGATCAAATTTGTGCTGAAATGTCTGTCTACTGTGCTTTCAAGAACAGTCTGAGTGCAGAAATTCGGAACAGGGCTGTGGCATGCTGGAGCGGGTACATGTCTGCTTGTGAGAGCCAATTGTGAAATTCTCAGGAATTTTCTCAGCAGGTTGTTGGTATTACATATTCAATTACATAGTTATAATTAAATTATATTAAAAACCAAGACAATAAAACTTAAAGGTTATAACTTCCTAATTATTTTACTATATTTTATCATCTATGCTCTTGAGGTTATTTACATCCACTGTGTCTGTTTGGTGGAAACACTTCATGATTCTATGCTACGGAGCATCTCTTCCCAACACTGTCATCAGTGAGTCACTTTAGTAGCTTGGAATGAGCCAGGGTAGGAGTATTTATATCATGCAGATTGATAGATTCTACAAATCAGGGCTTATCCACCCCCTGGAGCGTTGGTTGTTAAACCTTTACTAGCACACTACTGGTCCAGAGAGACGCTTAGAAACCTATTGAAGCAGTTCTGTAGAAAGATGAGTGCTTGAATCTTAGCACTTGGAATGGAGAGGAAACAGATTTGAGAGCTACTTTAGTGTTAGGGAAACTGAGTGTGGGGGGAAAGAAGATAAAGTTTGAATCCTGAAAAGGAGATGTCTGGCTTGAGGAACTCCCCCCTTGTTGTCTTTGACCTGCCCTATGGAAAGGCCCATGTGGTAAGGAACTGAAGGTGGCATCTGGCTGACAGCCAGTGAGTAACTGAAGCCCTCAGTCCAACAGCCTGAAAGGCGGTAAACCTTAACAACAACTGTATGAGCTTGCAAGCATATCCTTTCCCAGGGAAACCTTTAGATAGGACTCCAGCTCTGGTTGACACTTTGATTACAGTTTCCTCAGAGACCCTGAAGTAGAGGACCCAGCTAAGCTGTGCCTGGATTTCTGCCCACCAAAACCATGAGATAATAAATGTGTAGTATATTGAGCTGCTAAGTTGTGACATAGAGTTCTGTAGCAGTAGGTAACAGATTCAAGGCCTTTCACTACTTAATTCTGGGGAGCACCTTTATGGCTTGGGGGTGAGTCTGGCTTTCCAGTCCACTGAGCAATGTTCCACAGTGAAAACTACAATGGAGACTTGTCCTTTGGGTGACAAATGAGTAGCTCAGAGCTTGTCATGCTGCACTCTGTGTTCTTGCACGCACTGAGTGAAGCCTTCAGGCTTCTGGAAAGTGGTCAGCATGCCCTGGGATCAGAATGGTAGCTGACGTAAACCCTGCTCCAGCAGGTGGAGCCCAGCCACCAATCCAGCTTTGTCTGTGAAGAACTATTCTCTGGTGAAGGAGCCATGGTCCTCTCCCATGCATGACCTCTGGGGTGGGCCAGAATTCATGCCAAAAGATCTGCTCATTTTTCAGAGGTTGGGGGAAACCATGTCACCCTCAAGGGAGACATGGGTCCTTTTTGATATTAATTGTTTAACATGAGAAAGACCACATGATACTGGATACTCTCTTTTTGTTGTTTTTCAGCAGAGAGGATTTGAAATTTTTTCATGGAGATTTTGTTTATTTAACTTATGCAGCATAGAGGAAAACAGAGGGTACACATTTTGAGAATATGCTAGTCATAAAAGGAGCTCTGAATGCAGTTTGGGAACTAACTGACAAAAGTGTGGGTCAGCATTTTTCTCCTGGTCCCTCAAGCTAAAGGGAACTTGTGTTTGATGCTCTGCCCCAGACATGGTGTTTAAGAAGGATCACGGTCAAGACAGGAGTCTCCTAAAGTGACTTATTTTCGCAGACAACCATTTTAAGAAGTCGAATTGCCTATGGGGAATTTAAATAACAAAATAATGTAATTTATTTTTTTAAACCAATTACCAGCATTTAAAAGACTGTCTCTGTAGGATGTCAAGTTAAACCCTTTATTTAAACTGACCCCTTAATAACACACTTATTGAATTTTTTTTTCTTAAAACAGGCTAATTTTAAATAAGCATTTTTTGGGAGTAAGATTCATTTATTTATTCAACAAATATGTATGGCATGACTACTTGGTGCCAGGCACTGTTCTAGGTACTGTCTTCATTCTAGTAAGGAAGACAAACAACAAAGATACAATATGTTTTATCAATAAAATATAAGTAATGTACAGTATGATATTAATTTTACTGAGTAAATATATTTATGACATGGAGTAAAATGAATATCTTGACAATTTTAATGTACTTTTAAAGAATAAATATAACTATATTTATTATATAGCATAATGTTAGGTAGTGATATTATTAAATTTATAAGTGCACAAAATCTAGAAGTTTATTTTTATGGCATCATGGTAAAATGGAAAAAATATAATTTACTCTTCAGAAAAATAAAGACTATTAAACAAAGGCTCTCTTTCAAAGTGGTAAAGAAACTTCTACCAGTAGCTATGGGAATACATTCGGTGGCCCTGGTATGTTACATAGGAATGCTCTTGCATGAGAGAAGACCCAGTTACAGTAGCCCATATAACAAAGAGCCAGGGAGGCAGGCAGCTGCTAGAGTTCATTTGACAATGTCAAGGCAAGCTTTCCAGTGTACTTGTTGCCTCACTGACACATAATGGCTGCTACAGAATCAGGTGTTAAACTCACCTTCAAAGCAGAATGATAGAGGGGAGGGAGGGTTGGGATAAGGACAGCTGTATTTGCCTTTCTTATCAGGAAACCAAAAGCTTTGCCAAGACTATCCTCACTTCAGTAGACTTCCGCTACATCTTATTGAACAGAACTGTGCCATATGGTGTTCCCCACTTGTAGAGGAGCCTGGGAAGGTGCATACTTCGTCATTCCATGTTCTGTAGTGAAAAGGACTGAAGAACAAAAGGAGCCAGAAATTGGGTATGGATGTTGCATTAACCAATGAGCAGGTGTTGCCACAGCAGTCTCTGACTTAGGGCTATAAAATGAATTGGCTTGTTCTCAAAGCTTTTCCTGCATTCCATACTTACCTGCTACCATGGTTTCCTCTGATTTGGAGAAAGGTGGAGCAGTTTAATAGCAAGAAATTCAGGATAAACTTCATTTATTTATTTATTTATTTATTTATTTGAAAGAGTTTTAGAGAAATGGATGAATCATAATAATGGCCTAAAATGAGAGCTTTTGGTTTAAAGTGATAAACATAACAGGGAATTGACCCTGGCTGGCATAGCTCAGTGGATTGAGTGCAGGCTGCGAACCAAAGCATCACAGGTTCAATTCCCAGTCAGGGCACACCTGGGTTGCAGGCCACAGCCCCCAGCAACCACACATTGATGTGTCTCTCTCTCTCTCTTTCTCCCTCCCTTCCCTCTCTAAAAGTTAAAAAATAAACAAATAAATAAAAAACATAACAGGGAATTGACAATAATGAACTGGCTCCATGCTAGAGGCAGGAAAGTCCATGGGTTAATGGTATTGTAAGAAACAAAGCAAACTGCTTCTTGTTGGCAGGAAGAGTGGTGGGAGGGATAATCTACTTGCAAGGCTAGTCCAAATATGATACAACAGAGGTAGTTAAAATAAAACAATAGGTCATGGAATATACAGAAAGATGTAATATGGACTATAGAACCCAGTATTGGGGGAAGCAGGTGGAAAGAGTTCTGATGCTGGGTTGAAGCTGAGGCTGTGCAGATACTGAGGGCTGGTGGGAATAAAGAAGGAGAAGGGCAGGCCCTGCCATCCTTTTGGAAGACTTGAGTAGAACACTGGCATGGTTCCAGGACAGGTAGTAAATATGGAAAGACAATAAAAGTGAAAGGCACCAGAGGTTGTATGATTGACTACCTATCTGCCTTTAGAAACCAATGAGTAGGACAAATCCCATTATTGTTCTTGGCACAGTTGGATTTATATTGGTTCAATACATGCTCATTGAACTAGTTTGAAATAAATGTGGGTCAGTGGAAAGGTCTGGCACATGAGGATGAATCATGTGTACATAGGGTGAGCTTTGTTATACAGTGATGATCTTTACCAGTTGAGAAAACATTTGTCATGTTTTTTCTCTTATGTTTTTATTTTATAAAATATATTTTATTAATTATGCTATGGTAGTTGTTCCAATTTTTTGCCCTTTCACCCCCTTCACCTGGTACCTCCCATTCCCTCCAGCAATCCCCCTTGCTTAATTCATGTCCACGGATCATACATGTAAGTTCTTTGGCTACTCCAATTCCTATACTGTTCTTAACATTCCCCTATCTATTTAGTACCTACCAATTTGTATTTCTTAATCCCTGCAACTCTTCCCTCTTTCTCCCCCACCCCAACTGATAACCCTCCAAATGATCTCCAAATCTATGATTCTGTTCCTGTTCTGCTTGTTTGCTTAGTTTGTATTTGTATTCAGTTGTTGGTAGTTGTGAATTTGCTGCCATTTTAATGTTCATAGTTTTGATCTTCTTTTTTTTTAAATAAGTCCTTTTGATATTTATATAATAATGGTTTGGTGGTGCATGAACTCTTTTAGGTTTATCTTGTCTGGGAAGCACTTTATCTGCCCTTGCATTCTAAATGCTAGCCTTGCTGGATAGAGTAATCTAGGTTGTAGGTCCTTGCTTTTTATCACTTTGACTTCTTGCCAGTCCCTTATAGCCTGCAAAGTTTCTTTTAAAAAATCAGTTTACAGTCTTATGGGAACTCCCTTGTAGGTAACTATCTGTTTTTCTCTTGCTGCTTTTAAGATTCTCTCTCTATCTTTAACCTAAACATTTTAATTATGATGTGTCTTGGTGTGTTCCTCTTTGGGTCCATCTTTTTTGGACTCTCTGTGCTTCTTGGACTTGTATGTCTAGTTCCTTCACCAAATCAAGGAAGTTTTCTTTCATTATTTTTTCAAATAAGTTTTCAATTTCTTGCTGTTTCTCTTTCCTTCCAGCACCCCTACAATTCAAATGTTGGTATATTTGAAGATGTCCCAGAAGCTTCTTAGCCTATCCTCTTTTCTTTAAATTCTTTTTTCATCTTGCTCTTCCAATGGAATGTTTTTTGCTTTCTTATGTTCCAAATAATTGATTTGATTCTTGGCTTCATCCACTCTACAGTTAGTCCCTTGTAAATTTTTCTTTATTTCAGTTAGTGTAACCTTCATTTTTGCCTGGATCATTTTTATGCTGTTGAAGTTAACTAATGAGTTCCTTAAGCATCCTAATAATCAGTGTTTTGAATTCTGCAGCTGATAGATGGGTTATTTCCATTTTGCTTCATTTTTTTTTCTGCAGTTTTGTTCTGTTCTGTCATTTGGGCCATATTTCTTTGTTTCCTCATTTTGGCGGCCTTTCCTGTGTTTGTTCTGTGTATTAGGTAGAGCTGCTTTGACTCTCTGTCTTAGTAGCATGGCCTATTGTAGAAAAGCACATTGGTAAGTTGGATTGGCCAGAGCCTTGGGTAATCACCAGGGTGGAGGCAACCTGAGTTCCTTCTCTGTGGCTCTGTGTATGGGGACTTACAGAGAGGACAATGCCACTACCTGGCCTCTGGAGTTCGGTCCAGGAAGAAGCTGTCTCTCTGCACTTGCCCTGAGGCCAGACACTTGAATTTCTCCCAGTATGCTACTGGTGCCCTTCCAGCATTCCTCTAGCTGTTGCCCTGGGGCTGACACCCAGAGAAAGTGAGTCTGTGTACGTCCCAAGTTCATTGCAGGCCCTTTAAGAGGAGACTCTTGAGAATCCTGCAGTTTCTTCTGCTGCCTCAACCCCCACTGGTTTTTACAGCCAGAAGTTATGAGGACTTATCTTCTTGGTGCTGGAACTCTGGGCCTGGTGGTCTGGTATGGGGCAGGGATCCCTCACTTCTGAGGTATCCATTCTAATTTTTATGTACCACATGTGAGTGTCAGACTGCCCATTCTGCATCTATGCTCCTCTGTGTTTCTTGATGTTTCTGCCCCTCCCACCTGTATGGATGAATGTGGCTTCTTTAATTCCTTGGTTGTTGGACTTCCATGCAGCTCAATTCTCTGATGTTTCTGGGTGATACTTGTTTTGTAGTCTAGTTGTAATTTTTGCTGTGGTTGTGTGAGCAGGTGAGCCGTGTTTACCTATGCCTCCATTTTGTCCAGAAGTCTGCCATGTTGAAGGAACCCCATCAAAACTCTAGACAATGGTTAATAGGCTGATGTAAGAATGGTGGACATCAGTCTTTGATTGGTGTGCACAGATATTTTAGATGGAAAGCAGGCTCTTCATTTCAAGGAATTATAGGTATTAGGCTCAGTTTGTGAGAGTTAAATATTATCACCACCATTGAGAAATTTAATTTCCTAGATTCAGAAGTATAATTTTAGTGCTCTTTTGTAGGGTTAGTTGAAAGAATAACTGTCTTGAAGTTTTATAAAAACCTTGGCTTGACTATTGAATATGAGGCCAGTGGCTTGCCTCATGTTTTAAGAAATAGTCACCAACCATAAGAAAAAGTGGTTCACTCTTCCTTTGCATCTCTTGAAGGATTAAAGAGGTATTTAATTTATACTTTATAGTCTTACTTCTTCATATCTCCTTTGAAAATTTCTAAATCTTTCTTTCTTCATCAAGACTTTCCCTAGCATTCAGGACACTCTGTTTTTCTGTCTTCTTCATTTTCGAAGACCTTCAGTGTATTTTAGGCAGACAAATGGAGGACTTTTATTGTCTTATTTTGTTTTCTTACCCCATGGACTATTTTCCTGGGTTTTATGCAACATAGGAAAGGCCAGGAACTGACCCAGTAGGTAAGTTTACATCCCCCAGTGCTCTGAAAATTTAGGATGTTTGAACACATTTCAGTAGATAAGCCATGAGGAAGGTAACACACTCAGAAATATTGCCTTGAGACAGTGATTTTGGTAACTTTATATGTCAGAAATTTGTACAAGGGCTTTAAAAATGCATTTTCTGGCTTTGTCTGAATCATTTGGCAAAAGCAATACATCTTATGCTGGTGGAATAGGGAAGGAGAGCCAAATTTGGTAACTTACCAAGGTCAAGGCAAAAGAAAAGGTACTTTGGTTTATTTTATTTAGTTTGAGCAGGAAAAGCCTAATATAAAGAGTTATTCTTTTTTTGTAGGGGATTGCAACAATGAGAGATTAGCTAATAAGATGTAAAAAGAACCTAAAGAAGACAGGCACAGCGGATACAGGGAGCAGCTATCGCCCTTGTTGTAAGACTGAGACAGAGTGACTGAGAAAAAGTGCCCCCCTCCAGCACCTTACCTTTCTGTCCCAGGGCTGAGTTCAACATCCTGGGGCTCAGTGGATGGCAGAGTGCTTGCTGAGATGCTGTGCCAGGGGAGTCTGTTGGAAATCTTCCATTGGAATGCAGGGAAAAGGGTCATAAGAAGGTGCAGCAACTCAGAGGGGGTGCTGGGGAACCTGCGGGTCTGAGCACTGGAGAAGCCATGTGTGCTGCCCCTCATTTTATTTTTCCACCACAAAAATACTCTAGGTATGAACTCAGTGGTGTGTAAGTCTCAATTTTTCCCTCATCAAATAATCAAGCAGCTACTTTCTGCCAGGTAACTGTGGAGAAATAGCCAAAAGCCGCTGCAAACTGTCTTCATAGGTTCACAACCATAGGAGCTTCCCTTCAGCATGAGGTTTTGTACTCTGTTAAAATGCAAATATCCTATAGAAGAAATGGCATTTTAAAGCTGTTATCAATCATTCATACCTTAGTGTACATGAAGGCACTGTGTCCTATCCAGATACAGGGTTTGATGTGATGTCTGCAGATGGGAGGGAGATGAGATGATGCCAGGCAGCTAAGGACTTTAGAAATGGATGCTCCCAGCCCGACAGGCATGGAGAACAGGACCCAGGGGTCCCAGCCATGACCCAGCCTACTTCACAGTTTCTGGGAGTCCTGTCTTGCCTGAGTTCCATCAAAACATCAAATGCAAAATCCACTTTCTTTGTAGAACATTTCCCTTCTGTTTCTTCTCTTTTCTTACTTGCTTCAGGGAGGTTTATGGTTTGAAAAATTAAAGTGCGGATCTATTTTCATTACCAAAGGATTTGCAAAACTGAGCTGGGCCTGTCTGAGCTCACATTTGCATTTGCCATCCCTTAAGCTGATTTTCAATGCTGAGCAGCTATTTTAAATATTTTCAAGAGCCTCCTTTTTAACTCTTCTCCTTACTTGTATTATCTATTTCTGCAGTTAAAAAAATTCCAGTGCTGATTCCTGTTGGAAAGTGCCTTTGCCACAAGCCAGGTACAATCACGTGTAAGAGTGTTTGCTTGGGGAATGACCAGCAGTCAGAACAAATATCCAAGGGGTGGCTCACTCCCAAAAACGGGCTGGTAGGGGGCAGTGGCAGCATATCTGGAGCCTCAGAGGATTTAGATGACTTCAAAGTTTCTTTATGGCTGGAGCATTGGCCCAGAGTTGGTATTCAAACAATATTTGTTGAATACATGAGTGGGCTAAAGGAAAAAAAAATCCTGGGCAACTGAGGCAACAAGCCATTGTTCAATAATGCTAGGTGAATGGCTTATGGGCTACCCTTTTCCTACAGGATAGACTTCAGTCCTTCAGGTGACATGACCCTTCATAATGTGGCACTAGCTTGCCTTTCAGCTGGAACCCCCTCTTTCCCATTCTTCACATTTTGAACTTTGACCTGGAATACTGCTGAGGCTTCTTTGTGAGGCCTTCCCTGACTCTTCTAGGGCATGGCTTTTCAGGGATCCCACTCTACCTTATACAACCCTCATTAAAATAATGGCCATCTTGTTTTTACATACTATACTATAATTATTTTGCTTGTCTATCTTCCTACTAGACTAAAAATTTGATGCTACCAGGTATCATGTCTTAATATTTGAGCCCTTCATTAGTGTTTGTTGAATGAATAAGTAAACTAGCAACTATATACTAAAAGCAGATTAACAGAGGTGTATCTAAGTAGCCAGAGTACTCATGGCTTTTGAGTTGGCTCCTGTGGCAGTTAGTGGCGAACTCTGGTGCTGGCTGCTGAACAGCCACTCAAGGAGGATGATATATCAGAAGGGTCAGCCCAGTGCTGACTTCAAGACCAACTGTTAGCCCCAATCTAAGTGTTTGCAAGAAAAAGATGGCTGTGGTTGACTTTTTGTATTTTATTTGTGCACTATTTTACTTGTATAAGTTTATTTCTGTTTCAAACTTATTTTTTTCCTTTTTGGGTAGTAGCTTTTATATGAACTTGTACTTGAAAATCCAACCCTAGGAGAGAGAAAGTGGAGAGTCTCTGGCAGAGAGTGGGGAGCCTCCAAACCTGATCCCCCTTCAATTCTGTCAGTGGTAGACCCTCAGACTCCAAGGAGCACCATTTGAATACCATTGATTTGGATTAAGGAATAGAGTGAACACATGAGAATAAATCTTTTCCTTATATATTAAGTGGAAACCCTTTGGCAACCAGGTAGTATATTTTCCAAGCCTTTCATATGACTTGAAACTGTAATTCCTAGTCAGTTTTTACAGCTTAAAAATTGGTATTGAAATAGTTACTTAGCTTTAATTTTAGACAACTCAGGTCAATCAATATGTATGACTTTTAAGTTTAATCCTTCCTGTGGGGATCACGGAAGCTCCTTCCGGCTCCAGTGCTCTTTGATTTTCTGATTGTGAAGGGCGAGGTGGGGAAGAAATAAACAAGGTGACTAGGTTTCAAGGGCTAGCTTTCTTGGCATGAATGAGTAATTGGGAAGCCAGCATAATCAAAGTAATTTCATCCATCATGTACAGAAAGGGAAATGGAATTCAGGTTATTAAGGTTGCATGAAACTACTTTTTGAATGTATGTACATATTTCTTCCTAGGGGCCAGATAATGTTTCCCATTTTATTTCTATGCGGAGTTATGGAAAAAGACAACTGAAAATAAAACAGAAACTGTGGTCTCAGAGCAAAATTAGAATAATTCATTCAAAAAAAGAAAAGGGTTTTAGGTTTCCCTTTTAAAAGAAGAAGCTTGAAAACCAGAACACACATTTTCAGTCCCTGAAGGGCCCCCAGGCCATGAGTCAGCAAGTCTTTCCCAGCTCCTGGCCAGCTCAGGGACAGCCTGAAGAGGCCGGCAAGAACCTCAGTTCTTAGCTCCTCAGACTGCCCTTCTTCCCTGAAGGAAGAAATCATGTAACTACTTTTCGGTTTCCTAATTGTGTAGGTATGTGACCTTTTGGAATTTGGGGAAAACAGACAATGGGGGAATCTAGGAAAAGAGAGCCTGTCTCCCAGGTAAGAGGGATGGAGAAAGAGTCAAGGAAGGCCAGCTACATAAAGCAGAAGAGAATTACAGGGTTAACTAGAAAGATGAGGAGAGGAGTTCTGAAAAGGAACCAGCAGAGACAGGGTACATGTCTAGACTCAGTGACCAAAAGCTGAATATTCCCTGTGGGATAGATTAAAAAAAATCTAGGTTGGCTTTCATTATTAGAGTCCAGGTATATTCAGCTTTGTTTACCTCATTTAAAAAAAATCTAAGATGGAGAATATTTTCCATTGACACAAACACTCCAAAACTGTAAGGCATTTACCTGTTTGTTCACAGCTGTGTCCCTAGCACCTAAAGCAGTAGTAGGTATGTAATAAAAGTTTTTAGAATAAATGAATGAATAAAATGACCTTTATTTTCTTATTTTCCACTCTTTTAATTTTTATTTCTTTTAAAAAATATATTGGAATAAGCAGAGAAAATGCACCCCTGGGAGCTATGATGCCTTCTGCAGTTATTAGGGATGCACGGATAGAGAGTATGGTTGCATTTCCCCAGTATTGAATAGGTCCAGATTGCTGAGCCTTCAGTGTTCTGCTTCATTCATCATTATTAGTAGGTACCACTCTCTGTTACTAGCTTCTCTTAAGTACATAGCCTCCCCGCTTTCCTCTTACTATTTCAAATTTGCTCCTCCCTGAAATCTAGGAAGAACTGAAGATGGTCTAGAAAATAAGAACACCAAATTTATTACATTGTCAACCTCCTTTTTTATACTTTTCTAAGTCATGGCCATGGGCAAAAGTGCTCCTTTTTTATTAATAAAAAATGAAAGGAGAGGAAAAGGAAGCCATAAAGGTCATTTTACCAACCTGAAATTCCATGCGTGGTGTCAATTCTTTCCCTTGCCTATCCACCCGAGACTGATTCTGGTAGCATCCTTTAAAGCCCCAGTGTGTGAATTCCATAAAGTCTTTCCCAATTATTCTGATTTTAATTTTCCTTCTCTGAACAACTATGATATTAATTTATTACTTAATCATGAATTATGGCATACAATTCCCTAGCTGATGTTTGTGGATTTTTTCCCAGCTATATTTTAATTTCCTTGAGGACAGAAGCCTTGCTCTTATAGAATTAAAATACCCATCTCCTGCAGCTCTTAACACAGTGATCTGTGCATAGAGGGTATGTTAGTTCACAAGTTTGTTCCTCACACCAAACGCCCAGGAAGATCTTACACTGAGCAAGGACAGACTGGATTCTCTAGCCTACTGAAAACAGTATGTACTCTTCAGTCACCATAGCTTCCTAAGTCTGTAGGTCTTTCAGTTAGTTCCTGAAAAGAAAGGAGGGTAGGGGAGACTTTTCTTCTTGAGAAAGGCAAAACCATGTGTAGACTCACCTGACTCCAGCTTGGAAGTTAGCATTTGGTCCTAAGTCAAGTAACCTTTGCCTCACTTAACTTATTCTTGGAGTCATCCAAACAACAGTTACTTAGCATTAAAAAACCCACAAAACTCTGAGATACAAGAAGACCTTGGATTATTGTTATTTAACCACTTTTATTAATACTCATAACTATATATTTTGCACCTGTCCCCTGCAGGTTGAAATAAACCCTAGACATCTTCATTACATATAATGTCACTCTCTATGACACATTACATTCCACAGGGATCCTAAACCCTATTTAATGATACTATTTCTGGTTTCAACATCTTTCTTCTTTCATCCTCACATTATATCTGGATTTGCAAAAGCAAAAAAAAAATCAACAGCATGAGGGGATGGGGATATAGACTTGGCATTATTCCTAAAGACTGACAAGCTTTGTTTGATATACTATTTTTACAACAAAAGTTTCAGGTTTCCTGTGACTTGATTTTAATGCCTTGAGGGTTCATGCAAGATGCCATAAAGATGATGTAACCAAAATATAATTGTGTTTGAATTTTTTAGCTTAGTTCCTCAATTTTTAATCTGTAGACTTCAAAATTATGAAAAAATACCATGAATTGAATTTCTCTTGTTAATGGTTTTTCTCTTCATTTACAAGATTAAATTTTAATATAAAAAATTTGGGGTGTTCTTTTCATTGAATTAGGACTATATTATTTATGGAGAAATTACTTTTTACTTTATTTGATATAAGATACAGAGGAAATGATGGAATTTTAGAGTTATAAGTGGTTCTGGTTGGCTATTAGCATCACCTGGGGAGGTTTTTAAAAATATGGATACCATTCCTCTTCCTTTTCTTCCAACAGAGTAGTCACCCCACTGTAGATAAAACAGACCTGATTTGGCCAATTGAAGAAGTGTGAATTGTTCAGTTTTCCCAAGAACCTTGATATTTTAATAAATGTTCTCTCTCAGGGCTCTCCAAAGGACACCTTGAAGGAAATGAATCTCTTTGAATAGCTGACCTTCCTGGATAAATGAAGGTTACTCAAAGATGACACCATCTTATTACGGCTTTGCACCTGGCACACTGCCTGGCACACAGCTGCCTCTCAGAATGCCTTTTACAGAATAAATGGATCAAGCCACAGTCTTCTTATGTTGTTATTGTATATTATGATGTCTTTGCCATTTTAGACTATACCAAATAGTATAACTTCTTTTCATGATGGTGTAGGCCATCACGCTGAGCCCTAGTGCACTCAGGGGTCTCTTGTAGTGTGTAAGATGCTTTTATTCTTCTCTAAATGATCCTCAAATGCTGTGATTTTTATTTCTTTTGTTTGCTTTCTGTAGTTATTTTCCCATTTCCATCCTTGCTGTTAGGCCATCAGCTGTCACTCGTTACTGTTATTGATGTGCCTCTTCTAGTTTTCTTCTTTTAATTTGCTGCTCTTATTGGGTCATTCATTTGGAAGCCATATCACCAAGCCTGCTAGAATCTCTGAAGAGGAAGACAGGCCCTGAGGAAGGACTTCATGAAATCTTTTTGGTAAAGTTCATTAATGAGGGCAGTCTCTGTGGTGTGGATATGTTGGCTGCTCAGAGGTCTCTTTTGTTTGTTTCTTGGTTCTCAGCTGGTTTCCAATAAAGTAAGTACTAAGTAAAAAAAGTGACACTGTGTCTTTAAAGAGAAGCACAGCTTCCTTCTTCTGTATTCCAATTTCTTGTACTTCTTGGCAATTAGAGTTGGTCAGCAAATATTTTTCTCTCCATGCTGCTCTGTTCAGAGAGGAATTAGCTTGAAGTAATGAGGAACCTGGCAGAGCAGATCAGGGCTAGTTTGGGGTCCTAACTAAGGTAGAGGTCCCCAAAGGAGGACAAAGGAGGCCAAAAGCGTTGCCCCCTATACATTCAAGCCTTTATGAAGCAGGGTGGGCAGGAAAGCAAGAATTTTTAACCTTGTGAGGAAGGCAAGGCAAGCATTTTACTCTCATGTATTACTCACATTTTACAGGGAGGAAAGTAGACATTGGCTACAAATTGTGACTCAACTTCAAACTTCTGCTAACATTAGATTTCACTCATCTTAAATTGCCTTATCTCATGGGTATTCTCAGCCCTCCTCTTGAGTGTTGGCATTCAAGACTGGTGAGCATGTCTGCTAGAAACTTCTCCTTTCCTGGGTTTTACAGAAAAACCTGCCTCTCCTGAGTTTCCTCCTGTCTCTCAGGCCTCCCGTCAGTCTCAAGACATAACTTCCTCGTCCTGTCATCTTAACATGGATCCTGGAGCCTCATCAGCAGCCTTCTTCTGTCCTTTCTCCTCCATTTTCCCTTGTGATTGCATCCTAACCTTGGGCCTGCTTGATTTCATTTGTTCTTAAAAATAACAACAACAACAACAATAGCAATAACAGCAACACAGAAAACCCACTGGAACAGTAACATAAGCAAGTGGGGTTCCTATGAGATCTTTCCAAGGTATAAATATGATCAAATTATTATCCAGCTAAATCCTTCCAAGATTTGCAAAAATAAGTAAATAACTAAATAAAAAGAAAGAAACAAACAAAAACCTGGGATGAAACAAATTCTTTTATGTAGCACGTGAGGCTCCTTATTGTCAAACTCTAACTACTTTCAGTCTCAGCCCTTGCTTCTCCCCTCCCAACACCAAACACTGTGCTCAAGCAAGCAGACGTGCATTCTCCTGTACACAGTACGTTTTCTAAAGCACTAGACCTTTGAATTGGCCATTCCTCCCCTTTCTTGCTATTCCATCCTGTGACATGCACAATGATGGTCTGACTAATAAAGTGCCACTCATCCTCGAATTCTTATCTTCTCGTTGATGCTTTATAGGCTCCACTGCTTTTTTTCTGGGCTCCAGCTGCACTTCCTACACATCTCCACTGGTGTGTCCCTTCTGGAGCTGAAGGAATGTGTCTGTGATCTGGTGGGAGAGACCCCAGGGAAATATGGTGGCATTGAGGCTAAGAAACCTCCTCAGGAAAAAAGTCACACCGACCTCTCTTAATATTCAGGCAGATCTGATGAAGTCTGTACACTCGGCAGGGTGGCCTGGCTCAAGGTTTTTCCAAGGATGTCAAGGAGTCTTGCAGAAGACTTGTATTTGTCTCCTGGCCAAACTCACACTGGCTTCAATCTGATAGGTCCAAATCCTATGGGAGTGTCAGGAAAGGCTACAAATGCTGCTTCACTAAATTCTGTAAAGTGTCATTAGGACCGGCAACACGGTGAAACACAAATAGGGTTGTATCCTCCTAGTCTGCAACAGACTGTGGGGTGGACGAGGGAAGATTCTGGATGAGGGAAGAGTAGTGAAGGTAATAGAGGCGTGGGGGAGCCTTGTGCCCTACCATGGCCTCAGTGTTGCAGGAGAGACTCTGGTTCCCAGAACAGGAGTGGGTGTCAGCACTGTGTCTGATAGGAGAGGAATTGCCTGGAGCCTCCACAAACTAATTAAAGGGGCCTGTGTGCAGCCTCTGTGATGATGCACACAGACAGTCAAAGGGAAATTTTAGTTATGTACCAATTCTCATTTTGAATGGTAATTGTTATCAGGTTTGCCTCTTCACTGGACAGTACGCTTTTTGAAGACAGACCCTGAATTTCCACTGCTTGGCATACCTAAAATTTAATAAATACTGGAATGAGTGAATGAATGAATTAAGGAATGACTCTTTTCACCATATGGGACTGAGTTCTTTTCACTTTTAGGAGCAGCGTACTGTGTGTTGAACTTTGAAAACAGATGGGACATGTGTATTTGGTCTTAGGTAAAAAAGCCTTTGGAAGGTCTATTGGGTTGTTTACTGCAAAATTTAAAAACTGTCATCCAAAAGTATGTATTCATGAGTTTCTGATAGGAAATAATCATTTATGTCTGGTTCACAGATGCTTAACATCACTTGACTGGCAGCTTAGCCAAAGAAGACTTCCTTTTCCCTTATTTCCTACGGAGTGCATATTAGGCCACTGGAGGTTAGAAGAGCGGACAATGTGGACAGTAGTTTCAAAGTGGTTCTAGTTGATTTGAAAACTACTGGCACAGATAATCTCCAGGGCCCCCTTTCTGCTTCATATGTCTCTAGCAGCTGCATCAAATTGATCCTATTTGACCATGAAACTTGGAAACTCCAGCCTCTTCTCTTCCTACCCAGAAGGGAAAAAACAAATAGGAAAAAGATTTTTCTTATTGGACTCAAAGTTTGGCAAGGTTAGAGATGTGAGCAGGGGCTCAGGACTGGATGTACAGAGACATTGTTCAGCAAAATCATACATGATTAGATGCCTGGTTCCAGTGTAATTCCATTTGTCTCATTTTTTTTCTGTAGAAACAATTAGAAAATTCAAATGCTGTATTTGTAAATTGCATTTGGGACTTAATGGTGGTATTTGCTCCCCAACTGCAATGCCTCTGTGAGTTGCCCTCTAATTCCCATTTATTTTTCCTTTAAGCTTGAGCCTAATTCACATGTGGATCAGAATAAAAGCATTTTGTGCAATCTCCTAACTGTTAAGTTTGCCATCCATAGAGATCTTGGGGTCCTGACAGAATGTCACTCTTTTGAGTGCTGATGTTAGGAAAAGGAGCTCTCAGGAACTGTGGCAAAATCGCTAACATTCGAATGTGACTGTTCCTTAAAAATATATGTATTTCAATGATAGTTTTCTTGCTGTTGACTTATCTATTTATTTATTTTGAATGAAATCTTCCGGTCGTTGTCTTGAAACAAATAATGATATTTCTTATGTGTGTTTATATTAAAACAGCATTATTTTCTAAATTACATGAATTAGATACAAAGGCACAGGAAAATTTATTTTTCAAATGCAAGATGATGTTGAGGGTTTGAATGCAGAATCATGTGCCCCTTGTCCTTTTGTACAGTTGATAAATATTCTTTTGTTAGCTGTGTTATTTGAAACCCTCTGTACTTAAGAGGGGTTATTTTAATTTTATTTATTTTTGCCACATTTCTTTGTAAGAAGAATTGAGTTGTGGTGGATATTTATGAGATACTTGAATTCACTTCAGGAGTAGGTTCTTACCTTGTGTTCACCTAGAATTTGTCCATGTGAACTTGGGTTGGCTGAATCCTTTTGATCTAAACAGGGAAACTTGCCAGTATTTGGGTCCAGCCAGGGTAAATATCATCGAATTGACTAAGAGAAAGTAGCAGGTAATGCCTACATGATTAAGACAACACTTAGTTGTCAATTATATATCTATAAAGGAAGACACCAGTGAATAAGTATTGAGAATTTACAATATGTTAGCAATGGAGGGTTCACACACTCTCCTCCTACAGGAATCCAAAATATGCTGAAATTTGCATTCATTTTCACATCAGTAAAAAGAATATGACCCTTGGAATTAAACAAACAGGGATTTAGCTATTTATTATGAGTTATTTTTAAGTCACTTAATCAACATGAGACTCTTTCCTCATTTGAATTATATAATGAGGACAATCAATACCTTCCTGGTTGTTGTAAGGATGAGAGATAATGTGTATAAAGTACTTTGTATAGGGTCTGACCTGTACAAAAAATTGGACTGATTATAATATATAAATATGTTTAAAGTGGGGTTTCACCATTTTAAATAGGTTGAGAACACGGGTCTACATCGTTTATGGTAACTGATACCATCAAAGCTATTGTTCCAATCACATACTTTAATGAAAACTTTCAGTCAATTTTCTTACAGAAACAGACACACCCCAGCCATCCAGGCAAGTCCTCCTTAGACGATCCTCCATGCCTTGAAAGATGAGCAGCTGTGGCTCCTTGAGGTGCCAAACATTAATTTATGTTTTCTTTGGGAACTTCTGCTCTGTGTAACCAGAAATCTGTGCACGCCAGCCTTGCTGAGGAGAAAACTATGTGGCCGTTCTCTGGGAGGGTGGGCTGGCTGAACCTCACCAAAGGCACGTCTTGCTTGGGAAGGAGCAGAGGACATTTTCTCAATCCTTTTTGTCAACACAGTGGGAGTTATCTGAATTTCATTTGGGCATTAACTGCTGTGTGAGTTGGGTTTCTCTCTGTTAGAGGAGCTGCTGTTATTGGATTAAAACCACTGTTATTGGGAAGCACTTAAGACTCCGTGGGGGATTTCCCTATCAAAGAGCGGGGTCAGAGTTTTGTTTTTCCTCATTGCTAGTAACCCCACTCACCAACGATTCTGTGTTTTGTTCGTTTGTTTTTGTTTTTAGGTAACTATACCACTTAGCTGAAGACCAAGGAGAAGCAGAATTTCTTTTCTAATTTTTTTTCTTTGAAAAAATTCTTGTTTTTTCTATCATAGTTGTCCCAGTTTTGTCCCCTTTGCCCTCCTCCATCCTGCTTACCCCACCCCCACAGTTGTCCCCACACCCTTGTCCATGTCCATGGGTTATTCATACATGTTCTTCGACTAATCCCTTCTTCTTTTTTACACCAAGAATTTCTTTCTTATTACCAAGGTGCCAGACTAGTCAGCTTGGACATTATCCAAAGTTTGATTTGGCTCTCGGCTGCAGGACTGGAACCACAGCCCGTGTGGGGATGCAGAATTCAGCTGTAGAAAAGAATTTCATGAGCAACAAACTCCAGGTAAAGCCATATATTCTTATGTGTGGTCAAAAGGCCCTCTTATGAATATTAACTCACTCTTGGATTCTCCTGTGGTTTAGAGTCACTATAGATTTTATCTTTTTATACAGTCCCTGGTGGCCTTGGCATGTCCCTGAGTGATATTCTCCCTTAGGTGAAAGCTAGAGACCATTCCTGAAACTGCTGGAATGTGCAGGTTGGTGTCCCTGGGCCTACTGGCTGGAAAAACCAAAAGCCTGGGTTCTAACCCCAAAAGTCGTCTGCCAGTGCTCAGCCAACAAATTTACCCAGTAAAGAAAAATACATTCGGATGCCTTGAAAGTTTAGCATCTGCTTCTCGTTGGCTCGTGCTGCTTTAGAAAAACATTCGGAAGTTTCCATTGGATTTGGATGAGACAGAGATGGCATATTTTCTGCATCTCTGGAAGCCTACACCACCCCATTTGGGGAGCTTAATTTGCATGCACGTCGGATGCCGGCTGACTGCCTCGGACTGCACCTTTGAGCAGATCCGATGGGATCCCCACATGCATGTAAATGAAGCTCCCTTAGCCGGAGCCTCGCTCCAAAGAGGCAAAGAGCAGGCTTTTCTTGAAACTTGTTACCTCGACAATCTCAAACCAGACACCACAATAAGGAATTTATTTTTTCTAGCTTGTGTGTGTGCTGGGAGGATGCCACATAACTTGGTTTTCCAGGCTGAGGTAATTTATTTAGACATGGATTATTTGAAAAATGGGAAGGGATACAGGGCTTGATTTTAATCCCTGCTAACACTGAGAAAAGAATGCTCGTGTCACAACTCAGTGAGTGTAAAAATTAAAAAATGCTGAGACTATTGTTTGAAAACAGGCAAAATAATTAAAATTATTATGGAATAATCACATATCACACAACAACCTCCCACTCTTAGGAGCAACAATCCAAAACAGCTCCTCCGAAGCGGGCCCAAGGGCAGAGGTTCTGTATATCATTCAAAGACCATCTGTCGTGCAATTCCTGTAGCGCCTTTGCCCTATTCTGAGGGCAGGCTGAAATTTAGTCCTGGCAGTTCTCTTTCCATTTGCTAACAAACAGCAGTGATGGCAGATAAATATGGCAAACAATAGGCGTTTGTAATGAACTGGAAAGGGATGGGGAGTTTTGGAACCAGCACCAAAATCGGAAGTTGTTGATCCTATGCTGGGCTCCTGAGACCCCCAGGGCCAGTTCTTGCCATGTGGCAGCTCAGGCAGACATCTGCAGTTTGAGTGAGGCTTCAGTGCGCCCAGCCAACCTATGGAAAACCTGATTTAACTAAAGTTCTTTTTTCTTAAAAAAAAAATTGCAGGAACTCAAGGCTAGTACACATGTAAGTATGTATGTATGTAATTATCTATTTATTTTTGCTTCAGGTAAGTCAAACATTGCAAATAGTTCCAAAAGCTGACTTTTTAGTTTTCAATCTTGTCCCTCCAAAACTCCCCTCACTTGTGTGTTCTCGTATACTACCTCATTTTATGGTTTTATGGGGTCTGTTAAAGCATAATCTTGATGGTTAGGCTCAATATGATGTTTATTTTCATTGTTTTAGAAGTATAAATTTGAGATTTAATTGTTTGATGTTGATTCAGGGAGGCCAAGATATACTTACATTAATCTTTAATAATTATAGTTTTAATTCACAAATTAGTAATACCTGAGGATCTCTAGATTAAGGCTGTTGTTTTGAATGTCCATAGCAATGTAGAATTCTGACCCAAATTCTCTTGTAAAATCATTTGTTGATCACTCTTTTGTGAACTATATTTATATACATACATACACATACACAGGCTCATGGACTCATATACCCAGCCATCCCCACTTTATTTCCACCTTCTTCACCTCTAATTCTTTCTCCCTCCCTCCCTCCCTCCTCTCTCTCTGTCTTTACACACACACAACACACACAGAATTCATTAGTCAAAAATGTCTGTAAAGCATCATGGCAGGTTCAAGAGTGGATCATATAACGAGTAGAACAGTGTTATTTTCAATAGACACAGAACGGAATCTTTAGTAATTTTAATTTCTGGTTGAGGCAATAAAATGGTTGTTCCAGTGCATCCTGTAAAATGAGCACTTCACACTAAGGAAGACACTGGTCTGAGTTGATGAGAAACCCATGTGGACCTTAAATAGCAAGGCCATCCTGCATGTTATGTGAACTCTGGTAGCATTTGTGTAGTTTGCAGTTCAGGCCATTAACAGAAGCTGCAGGAGGGTGGGTGTAGAGAAGTTCAAGGCAAATTTTAGTCCTCCATTACTGAAATTATTAAAAAGCAGGGAGCTGATATGGGGTGCTCTTCCTGCACCACCTCCAACTTTGCTTCTCACTGACACTTCTGCCAGAGTGGTGTGCTCAGCTCCAGAGTTGAAGCCATATTGGAATCCAAGCATATTTTTATTTCCACCAGTACTTTTCAGCGAGCATAGTTTTAAAGTCAAAACAACTGAAGTGATTTTTAAAAATTCCACTTAAAAGCTTAGCATTGTAGAGCTGCAAGGGATTTTAGTGGATTATTCAGTTTATAGATGAGGCCAACTGAAACTTTGGCAAGTTATGTGATTTTTCCTACATCATTCAATAGAAGAATGAGAACTATATATATTTGGGGCTTTCCAATCCTGCATCAGTGCTTTTTGTCACACCACACTGTCCCTTCAGGTCTCGGTAGCACAGGTCACTGAATCATGCGTTGGTAATTTAACGTGGTGTGCTTGTGAAAGTCATGCAAGACTGCAAGTCTGAAACCCCTACCTTTAGACCAGTGCATGCCAATATTACAGTAGTACAGCAGACAACTGAGACTTCTCTTTGGTCTTTGAGAACGATTGCCAAGTTTCAGTATGTCTCTGGTTACTCTGAGTTTTTGACAGTTTATTTGGTTCTGCAGGTTACTGATTTATCTACCTATTCAGCTATTGGCAAATAACTACAGTTCATATTATCTGATTTGTAGAACAGTTGTTTTCCCTCCAACCACTCCAACATTTTTTTCCCTCAAAGGGTGGGGAAAATCCTCTCAGTTCATGTGGGATAAATTTGCCCCATGTAATTTCTCCCCCACCCTGTAGTATGCTGGTGCCAGCCTGTAGCAGCTCATGAGAGCCAGCTATTAGGAATTTTGCATGTCGGTCATTGAATTGCTGGCAGCTTAAAATTTACCACATTGGAGTATTTACACCACATGAATTGGCAAACATTGCAAGTCTGGGTACCCCCTCTCCAGAGACCTGTTTGTTCAACATTTACCAGCACATGACCGCTTCTCTCCTTACCTTCCTATAGTTGCTGAGATCAAGAGGTGAATTAAAAGAAAGGTTAGAGTTGGGTACTTCTACTATTGGGGAATGCCCAGTGAGACAAAAATAAACAGCTTCCAGCAAACCTATGCTAACCAAACAATAGTCTGACAGCACTATTTTTTATTACTATATTAATAATGATGACTAAACTGGAGATGCATAGAAATACTTATTTTTAGATCTTTCTAGAAGTGTTTTACTACTAATATAGACAATATTTCACAATACCTGAATTGTATCTATGTATGCTACCAGAAAGGAAGTCATTCAGACTACTGAATAAATTCACCGCATCTCTATAATATATCTGTGGGTTCTTACTCTTTCCTCTCAGATGAGGAAATGGAGGCCCCCAGTTATGTTAGCACTTATGAAGAGTAATATCTCAACTAGACATGTCATTAAAATTAAAGCAATTTAAAATGTACTTAGGTAGGGCCTATTATATCTAAGGCACTGGACAATAAGAGCCCAACTAAATTAACAATAGTAGGAATAGCCCCATGTCTTCTAATTCCTTTTTTCAAATTCAAAGCCATTTCATGTGCATTTATTTCCTCCACAATGAGGGCTGAGCATGTTGGCTCTCCATTCACAAGCTCTCGGTTACTTTATCTCCTTTTCTCCCTCCTTTCCAGAGTCTTTACGACAAATGAGAAAGGAAGAGTTCTATGCTCTTAGGCCAAAATCTGAGAGGATTAAACAGCAGTGGGTGGCAGCTGGTCAGTTTATCAGACAGCTCTAATGTGGAGATGTTCCTAAAAAGAGAGTGGAGACTTTCCATTCTGCCCTGGGAGCTGGCCCATGCTTCCAGGGCAAGCGCAGGCTTGGCCTCTGCCAGACACAAGTAAAACTGGAATGCATGCTGGAAGCAGATGCTGTTAAAAATCAAACAGGGATCTGGGCTCCCCCAGAGCCTCATGGGTAGTGAAGGCAGGACACTGAATAAAGGGTTTAAAAATCAATAGCTGGGTCAACTACAAAGTCACCAAACCTGGTTAGAAATTTGCTATTCCTTGAAAACCTATGTGTACACCAATGTGTACATTGCTGGGTTGTATTTTATTTCATGATGCTTCCTCTTCTGTCCTCCCATTTCAACTTGAGTGACAAGGAATGGGCTATCTGAGCACCACTTTTCTTAAAGATATAAGAACAGTAAAAATCCTAACCTCTGGCATTGTTTTACACTGGAAAGCATACAGCTAGGATAGAGGAGACCTGAATTTTCATTCTACTTCTGTTATGGTTGGGCCAGCCCTGTGACACTGGACCAATGACCTAATCACTTAAAACCCCAGTCAACTCACCTCTAAATGGGATTAAAACTAAACATGTGCATCTATGATAGGCTGGTAATTCTTAAGTACAAACATATGGAATCCCTCTTCCTTTCTCCCTACCACCTACATTTTCTCCACATAACTTATTTATTTTTACTTCTCCCACATCTCTGTAATATTCTAAGTAAAGTGCTCTTTCTTTATAGCCATCATTCTTAAAGAGTGCTCTCCAAACCAGTAGCACTAACATCACCCAGGAACTTGGAAGTGCAGCTGTCAGGCTTGATCCTAGATCGGCTGAATCAGAACCTTCTTAGGTGGGGCCCAGCAATCGGGGTTTGGGAAACCCTTCCAGGTGATCCTGATGGACTGTTTCAGAGAGTCAGATTGAGGGGTGAACATGAGGAGGGGAATAGTAAGTGTGAGGAGCAGTTGTTCTGAAATCTCTTTGGCTATCAAGTCCCAAGTTCTCTTAGTAGTTGAAGCATAATAACATGAATAGTGCTTTTTACATTTCAGTATTTTTACTTTAAGTTCTCACGTGAGACTTGGAGCTGTCAGCTAGTATAGATGAGGAGAGGTTGTGATACTCTGAGTAGGGGTAGAGCAACAGAACATGCTGATTTCCATTCAAGGAGAAATGTGGTCCCTGCTCCAAGGCCATATTCTCTGGGGTGTGGTGATGGGCAGAGCCTCACCAGCGCCACGCATTGACTCTGATCCTCTCTGATTTGGATCAACAATCTTTTCTGAGGAACTGTGGATCCAGCAGACTAATAATCACATATCTCAACCAATGACAGGTACCACAAGGGAAATAATTTTTAAATTTAAGTCACCCAAGTCCGTGACCAAATAAGTTACAAGTATAGATGGAAAAACTCTTGTTTCTGCAGCTCATAAGTAAGAGGAGCCAGCTGACTGGGAATTACTTACTCCCAAAGTCAGAAGGGGCTGCAGAATAGTATGACATATGGCCCTCGGGCCTCTCACTCCTGTGATTGGCAGGTCACACTCTCTGGTTTTTTGACTAAGGCCTGTCACAGTTGAAAAGACAGCTAGTGAAATGGTTTTCACTCCACTGAGGGCTATGCCACAGGTCACCCAGTACTGCCACCCTAACAGTGAAATGCTACAATGCGTCTGGGTTAAGGACAATGCTTAGAGTCATTTCGCTCAGCTTTGTGTTACTGCTGGATGAAGTGGTTGCCAAATGGACTAATGGAAAGAAGAGGAACTGTTGTAATCTATACATATCTGCTAAAGTCGACAGGATGATGTTTTATTTATTAATATGTTTACATGGAAGCTAGAGTCACAACTTAGTAAACGTAAGAAATGAGTGTGTTCAAAATGGCTTGTTTTGGACAAGAATTAAGATACAAATAAGAAAAATACCTCATTAACATATTGATTAAGTAGGACATTTATAAGGAAGGTCTAGAGAATCAAGAGTGTTTTTCAGGGCATAGATTTGATAGAATCTGAAGTACCTTTGGCAGCAAACCTCGACAGAGTTTCTTTGGCTTGCACATAAGAGTGTATATTCATATTAATGCAAATACATATTTAATTATCCTTAAAATGAAATTATATAACATTTAGAAATGAATAAATGCATACACTTTGGAATTGTTTATTGTGACATCTCTCGTTGTGTATGTGTGAGAGAAAGAGGAGGAGAGAGGGGCCACTTTCCTTAGTAACTCTGTTCTAGGGTTCAGGAGAAGGATGTGGATTGTCGTTGCAGATTATTCAATGTCACTGCTTGATAGAAGCTGAATGGTAGGGAGCCATGTTTCTGTGTGTGTTTTTCTTAAGCAACATTTCCCTTCCCCCCTTCTGATTTTTCTTTTCTTTCCTTTCTTTATTAAAAGAATTTAATCTTGAATGGGTACTCAGCTATGTTTTGGGACATGACTTGAAAAACAGAAAATAATGTCAAATCTGATAACATTAGCAAAACATACCTTTAAGGGATTTAAAAAATCTAAATTACATAAATATAGGTATCCAGCTTTAAAATCTTCATTTCATCCTAATTCAGAGGGCATGTTGATTTTTGAGTGTCGTTTTTGGTGCAGCTGTAGAGATCAGGAGATACTACAGTTTGTTCATCACAGGAAGGGAGCGCATGATATGGCTGAGGAGCAAACTGCACTGAGAAAGCTGTGTATCCTGCCAAAGTAAAATAATTCTGTGAAAATGGGGATCTCTCTCTTCCTCTCACTTTCTTTGCTTTTTTAAAGTTTTCAACACTTTCTATTATTTTTATTTCTCACAATTACAACAAAAAATAAGCATTGACTTCAATGTTTTTAACTTTCTGAGTGATGTATAATGTATATATTTTAATTAAAGATCAAACATTGGCAAATGTCCACCTGATAAAAGTCCGTTGGCAAGTTAATAAAACAGAGTGCTTTTTATTCTATATAATCAAAGCTAGTTATTTCTGCTTTTATTACTCCAGTGAAAACAATTAATCTGAATTTTCAAAAATAGGTTTAGATTTCATTCTTATTGTAGTTCACAGCAGGGACCCAGGCTCAATTAGTATTTTCTTACAGTGAGACTTTTTTTTTCTTAAAGTAACAAATGATCACCCTTCATATTACAAGTTTTAAACAAATCTGCAATTTCTGAATGGTTGTCTCCTGACATGGATGTTATTATCTAGTGGTTGTTTGATGATATCTACTTATTTACAGGGTTTATCACCATCTAATTTGGTCAGATAGGTGGTCTTTGTTCAGGATGTCCTGCTTGCTGTCTGCCCACCAGGTCTCTTAGTAGCTGTTTTCCCTGGTGTTCATTCTAAGCTATACTTTCTCAGGCATTTTGCTGGTGGCTGTGTACACATGAGGTCAAATGACAGAAAAGTTAAAAATCCTCCCATCAAGTAAGTAAATGTTCCACCTGGTTTACTGAGTACCTTTGTTTTCTTTAAGGAACTGAATTCTATCAGATTAGTTGTGCATGTGGGTATAGCTTGACTACACCATGTCGGAGGGAAGAGGTGTCTGTATTTCTAAGGGATATATCTCACCTGGGTCTTGAGCTCCATAATTATTCGGGTTGTGACTTTCTCTGTCCTTCTACACTAATACTATCTGTGTTCCAAAAGTGGACAGACTGGAGTAGGTGGAGAATTCCATCATCTGCCCTTTTGGTTTTCATTCAATTGGCAACAAGGCTGCTTATGCCCATTTCTACTGTAGAGTTCACAGACAAGATTAGATATTTACTTTGAAGGGTCTTAAGAAGTTATGTACATGGCACTCTAGTTTTTTCATGCTCCCAGGACGTATTTAGTTCTGGATTTGTAAGTAAATTGGGATAAGTTGTACAGCTTTGTCCTAGTGCATAGAGTTAGATGAAAATTATTAGCAATTCCTGGCCTGTATTGATTTCAAGTACTAAAAATTCTGTAAGTCTCTAGTTTCTAGTTACACCTAACCATTTAATTTAATTTATTTTTTTTTGGTGAATACTATGCTGGTCTTCCAAATTATGACCTATTTTCTAAGATAGCTAATGTCTTTTTTCTTCTTTGAAAGATCTTTTTAAAGAACAGTATATAAATATGCATCTTAAAATATTTTTCTTACTATGGAATTAAAGTTTATCTACAGACAAGCATACTTAATATTTTGAGGGATTTACTTCTATACATTTTTCCTTATGCATATAAAAAATTACTGTTTTCTCCTTATTGGGGCTGAAGGGGTTAACAAGGAAAGAGAGAATTATTTTACTTCTTGCTTACATTTTCAGCTCCCTCAAGGTCCCCTCTTTAACAGACTGTCTCTGGAGTGATTCAGGATGCTGAAGCAGTTGATCACTGAATAAATCTTCCCTGACTCTGAAAATGTTACAGTATTATGCAGCGCACACAACGCGGGTTGCAGCTGAGCTGCTCTGTGGCCAGAGATGATCTCTGGGTAAAGAAACTGCCTGGAATTACCCAGGGGAGTTTGCATTTCAGTAGCAAAATCGTGAGCGCAGAAATGGAATTGAGTGACTTGCTCGAGATTTGGGCCATATAAACACTAAGCACAGACCCAGGGAGTGTAAGATAAAAGAAACCTCGGTATCTTTGGATTCAAGGAAGAGAGGGCACCTTATAAACATCACTCATTAGAGACCCTTAGAAATAGGCCATTTCAAATACATCAACAAACTTCTGGCAGGGTGGAATGTCCTGGAAGCCCCATTTCTCTTGGAGCCACCGTGAATGAGAAAGCCATGTAGCATGAGGTAACGTCTGTCTCAAAGCGTTGAAGAGCTTCGGATGTCAGCCTGTCTTTGTATTGATATTGGGATGTGAGAGATGGGGAAGGAATACTTCAAAATAAATTTACCTAGAGATCAATTTCCACAGCATTTGGGCAGTAAGAAATCAGTTTTTACACTTGGATTTAAAAGAATATTTTCATGCCATTCTGACCATCTGAATTATTTTGAAACATATACCTCCAAAGTGTGAACTACTTGTCTTATTGAGTTTTGTGTTTCCAGTGCTGAAGCAAGGGCTTGAGACACATTCGGTGCCCAATAAAAACATACTGAATGAAGAAATGAGTGGATGTATATATAACAGTTAACAGTGATGTAGGATTAGCTGTAATTTGTGAGCGACATGGCCGTATGTGGCAGAAATACTTTGTGTACCGTTTCTGCTTCATGTATCAACAGAAGTGAACCCTTAAGATGCGGGCAGTATGGTGTAGTCCGTAGAGATTCCAAACTGCAAGCCTCAATTCAGTACACAGTTGTGTTTTCCAGGGGTGAGGTAGGAGAAGGGATGGCAGAGGCAGCTCACAGTGTTAGGAACATTCTCAATGTAAATGCCTTTGGGTGAAATATTTATTTTCTTGTGCACACTTACTTTTGTTAAAAGACATTGTCCTATACACAAATTTACTTGCCTTGCTTGTGAGGTATTTGAACTTGAGACCCTTGGTGTGGTGCAAAGCTTCCCATATACCAAGTGTACTGAATCTGACTCTCCTAGGGGAGAGGAGTTAGGAATCTGTAATTTTTTGAAAAAAGTTCTCCAGGTGATTTGAATACAGGTGGTCTGCACACAGGCATTTGGTATGGAGAAAGGTATAATGTGACTTTTCCCTTTTTCTATAATTAATGTGAACCATTTAGTCTTAATGTCCAATTACTATGCAGTGTCATAACAATTACCACATGTATGTTGTTAAGTGTGTGCCTGATTAACTTTATTACAGGTTGTATTTGAAATAGCAGTAACTGTACCTACATGGGGTCTCAGTCTTCAGTGATTTTATGAGCAGAATATTAGAAGCGTTAAAGGGAGCACAATTTAGGGCCAAACTTCAGCATAATGGCTTTCATAAGTTTTTACATGTATACCTCTATGGAAAGTTAAGCTATAAATTGTCATCATTTAAAAAATTATCTTTAATCTGGTGGAACATTGTTATCTCTTATTTGATGCTTGGATTTTCATTTCCTTTGTGATCAATGTGGGAGAAAGGAAAAAGATGATCTACAAGTGTGCAGAATGAGCAAAATTCTGTTGTGTTAGCAGTCTCTTCTTTTCTGGGAGGTTGATCTAAAATCAGGGCACATTCCAGTACCCGCCAATCTCCCTGGTGATTATTGGGCATGGCCATGAAAGCTTGACCCAGAAGCCATGTTGAATTCCAAGATTCATTCCAAGGAAAGGAAGAGCATTTCATTTAGGACAGACTCTAGAAATGACTGATGCATCCCTTGTTCTACCACAGGCCTTTACTGTACCAGCAATTGCTGGGCACCATTTGCTTATGGCACATACCGTGCCAAATAGGACCCATTCTGACAGTGGTCTCGAAGTCAAATTTTAGCATTCCAGTAAGAAAAGAGAAAAAAGAGGTAAGCTGAAAGAATAGTATGGATACAATAATTATACCACAAAACAAAATTCTGAAGACAACTATTTTAAATAACTACTGAGGATGGTGAATGGACAAGGAGGCACTGTCCCGAGTGCCACAGGAAATAGAACTACGACTGCTCTTACCTTCAGGAATTCACAATTTGACAGGCTTTTCCTGGGTCCGGCTATCACGGGGTAGCAGGAGAACTCTCTCTTCCTGAATGAGTCAGCCACTCACTGACACTAAGCCGCCTAGGTTTAGTAAAGAGCTGGCACTCCAACAAAAAAAGAATTTGTCCTGCTTTAGCTTACTTTTCACCTTGAGTGATCCTCAGGGAAGCAGTGATGCTTGTGCAAAGCTAGGACTTGGGCAGTCAAGCCCACCTGACTTCACATTCCAGTCTTGATAACTTCCAGTGTGAACTTGAGCATGTTATTGCAGCCCTAAGAGCCTGTGCTTCTACAGGTAATAAACAAAGATGGTGATATCTGCCTTATAGTATTTTTCTGCAGATTGAGTTGGTATATGTACAGTGCCTGCCATGTGGTCAGGTATCACTATGGCTATTTCCTTTTGCTAGGGGCTGTGGAGGTGGCTTATAGTTACCCTGATCCCAAAGTGGTGGTCCAGATCCTGTGCCTGTGGGACCAGCTCGGCTTTCCAGGGAAGTTGATCCTTTGCAAATCAACTCTCTCCTCCTCTTTCCAAGTGTAACTGGACAGTTCGCCATAACTAGAGACACTGTTTTGGATCTGGGACTAAGTACATCTTACTAGAAACACACTACTTGTCTTCTCAGTTCTATTGTCCCGTTAAGGGGCAATAGAGGCATGGTGCAAAATCTGCTGCTTTGTTGGGCAAGCAGAGGGAGAAAGAGTCATGAGTACCAGGAACTGATAGGGTTCAAGGTTAGGAGGTGATTGTTGGTTCTTTTAAGAACCAGCAGTTGTTTACAGCAGGGAATTTAAAGGGAAAAGATTAGTCAAAGATATTTTACTGCAGCTTCCCTGAAGGACGTCTCATGTTGCCTTCTACCCATATCTGGTCTTGTCTTTGGTTAATGCTGGCAGTTTGCCCTTCCAGTGATCTGCTGTGATTCTTTGCACTGTCTATTAACTATTTCACATGTTTACTTCTTGTTTCCTCTAAGAGACTGTAAGCTTCTGGAAGGCAGGGGAAAATTTTCCATTTCTTAGGCCATTCTTTCAGATCTCATCAGGGGCCCTGTGCATGCTGGTAAGTGTGGTATAAACACCAGCTGAAGGAACAAGTGCTCAAGTTTCTAAAAGGCTGTTGGGTGCAGTCAGTGGGCTCATATTATAAGAAAGACTTAAAAGGACTGGAATTTATTGGGACAAGGATGCTTGCTTTATTAGCTTTCCCGGTCACCTGAATTTAATGCAGAATATTCCACATGGATAAATCTTCACTTGCTAATTTAGGAAGTGATGCCTGCAATGGTGGGGAGAAAACCAGACCAGAAGTCTTCCCTGGTTTTGCTTCTAAGAAGAGGTGCAACTCTTTAGACAATTCACTTCTGCACTCTCGCCTTTGGCTTTCTCCTCTATGAAACGGAGGTGCTACAGTACATAATGTCCAAGTCTCTGAGCCTAAATTTTTATTATCTTTCAGTGTTCTGAGGTCTCTGTTATGACATGATTACTCATTACGTAGTTCCATAGCTGTCTGGAAAGGTGTAGAAGTTGAGTTATTTATCCTTTTAAAAAATCACCTTTCTAGTAAATAATTATTATTGTTGTTGCTTATTTTAATAAAATTATAGAAATATTATCTGATAAATTTAGTGTTTGGGTCGATGAAGATTTTACCCAACTAGAAGATTTGAAAGTTAGTTTTACAAAAATGCCTTTCTAGTATTTTTTATGAAGAATATTTTATAGCATTTTATAATTATGTTTTTAAATTATGTCTTTAATAAAAAAACCCTCAATGCTGTAAACTCAAGCTGTAAAAGGTAGAGAGATTAAAAAGAAATCTAATATCTAGAATAAATATATTTTTCCTGGTAAAATTATAGACAGTATTATGAATGTTCTGCCTGATTAACTTCCGATTACAACATTCTAATTGGAAAAGTCCTTCAGGTAAAATAGGACAAGATGTAGAATAATAGCCTGAGAGGCACGGCTTCATGGGCATAGTCAGGCATTAAGTATTTCTGTTTGCTCCTGGGGTGCCAACTTCTGGGCTGGAAGTTTGTAGGGAAACAATAAAAGTTCAGTAGATTCTGTCCTCAGAGCTCTTGTGTTTTTATGTAGGACTTGTGATTCCTACACGGTATAAAATCTCTGTATGTGTTTGCCCACCTAGATCTATCTATCAACTGAGGAAATAAACCCACCCAATCAAACTCTTATTTTAAGAAGCAAAACATAAAATAGTAGCCTTGCAATTTTTTCCAAAAAAGTTTTCAAAGTGCCACTTGCTCTAAAAATTTTATATTGGCTATCTGCTTTGGAAACCAGTTATTGACGTTCTGATAACTTTTGGCTTGCCCAGATTTTTTTGTTTTGTTTTGTTTTAGCTGAAAGCAACACAGAATTTGCCTAAAGACGTCTTTGAGTTATCCTATAAACACCAGTGAGTTCCTTTAAAAACCAATCAGAAGGAAAAGAAAACAAAGAAAAGATACAAGCAAATTATCCTGAATTCTTGTAGGACCCAGATCTGACTTGACTTTTAGGCCTGATTCAAAATTTTGCATTTATTTATGTATGGTCTGCTTTGTTCCAAAAAGGATTTTAAGGTTACTCTATGTTCTCTGTTTTCAGTTCTCAAGTGGAACTAATTCGAACAAATCAACCAGATAGTACAAAGTAGGTCCTATGTTGAAAATGTGGCAAGCACCCAACTGTCACTGAGAAATTAGAAGGGTGCTGAAAAGCCTTCTGAAGCTAGAATATTTTCCCCCATTGACCTTCCCATTATCAGATTTCATTAGAATCACTTCTTAGGAATCTTCTGTAGACAGGCATTTTAACTGGGTTAAGATGTTACCTGGGAGAGGTGCCAAATAAACTAATCTGTGTTAATGTGTTATATATCTGATTAATTCGTGGTTGCAAACACAGTGCCGCAGGGGCCAGGCCAGTAGCTTTCAGGAGGGCGGCTAACTGAGGAGGGCAGGACAGGAGTGGTAGCCTGGGGCTCCTTTCCAGGCAGCTGTGGCTCAGCCCCTGTGAGGATGTAGAATCAAGGTCCAGGCAGCTGGTTGGCCTTACTTTTAAAAACATTGTTATTTGGAATATCCTGATTTCTAAATGTTGATAATTGATTCAGAATTTTTGAAAACAGTGCATGGTCTTAAAAAAAATCTATCTGGCTGCCCTGATTTGGTCGGGCTCATCAGCCTCCAGTTTCCCACCTCTGAATCAGTGCATTCACTAGTCATGTTGGATCCTAATGGCAGATCTGGGAGCTGGAGACTGTTCTGAATGTTCTGATTGAGGGCCTGGGTGAGAAGAGGTCTGCAGATAGATAACTCTCAGTATCTGAGCTGTGGGATATAGGCGCTCAGGGGCAGGACTCAGGTCCTACAGACCAGGAGTCATGTCTGAAAGAGGATGAGGTGCAGGGAAAGGCTGGATGGGGGTCACATCATCATTTATTCAGTCTGAGCCTAGACTCTGAATGCCTTGGGAGCTTCTGTCAGCTTCAGTAAATGACACTCAGTTTGCTTTGCTGTTGTTAGTGGTTCAGAGACTTCTGTGTGTTCTTTGGTTCTCAAGGTGCTTCTGAGCAGAGCTGATACCGGGAGTCCTGCCCTATCAGCGAGCAAACCCCACTGTGAGAACTTCTGGCTGCTTCTCAGTCAGAGGATTTAAAGAAACACAGGAGGACACTTTGAAGAGTGTGTTCTTGCACTGGAGTCAGCCAATAGTTGGCCTTTAGGAGAAATGCAATCCTTCAATTTAGGACCCAAAATATAATTTTTCAAACAGTTCCTGAAGTCCATGGTGACAGTGTGTCAGTTATGACAAGGAGACACCATTTAAGCTAGCTTCAATGTGCCACAGGCATGGATCTTAGTGGGGGACAGAGGTATCCTAAGAAGTGGTAATTGACACAGAGTCTGGTGGCCATGGTAGGGAATTCTGTGGGTGGCAGGTGAGAACGTACAAGGAGGTCAAGATTATCTTGAACAAGATTAACATCTGAGAAGTGGCTTGTTTTGTTTTTCATCTATGGAAATGTAGAACAATATGAAATTCTGGTTTTTCTTTTCTTTCCCCCTTCATGGTCTGGTCATTAGGGGGAGCTCTGTGCTTGACTAAGATTCAGAGATGGTTTGGTTCAGCAGGCATCTGAAATTTTCAGAGAACTCACAGATCTCATTTTATATTCTTTTTCATGCTCTGCTTTTGTCCTGCCGCAACAAGTGATCGCTTTAGGACGCTATTTCAGGAATGGAGATGAGAAGTCACTGGGGCTGAACAAAAGAGAGGTGGTTCAAGTTGATTTTGGTATTTTGGAACAAGAGGAATTTCTGTTGGAAAAGTAATTATGTGTGGATGGGAGAAAGAAAAAGAGAAAGGGAAGGGAGGAAGGAGGAAAAGGGAGAAAGAGAGGGGAAGATAAATTCTTCTTTATTATGAGATGAATTCTACATTTGTGACTTAAGTGAGTTTTACACATGCTGGACCACTGCATTTTCCTTTCTTAGATTATAGTCCCGGGTTAATCATCATGTAGCAGCTGATCGGCTGACCAGAACACCCAATGGAGTTAACTTTAGAACAATTAATGATAGCACATTGCTCGGCAGCTGACAAGTGAGTGGTTGGAGTGACTGCATCCACAGCCAAGATTTTACATGGTTCCCTTTGGTCTGTGCTGCCAGCTTCAATGGATTGATTTACGTAATCCGCAGTCAGTGTGGAGATCTGGAAGTATAAGTAGGATCTGTAAGTGTTCTGTAACTGCACACACAGAAACACCCTGCGTGTTGCCTTTGTAATAAGAAGGAATACATACTCTGACTTTCTCTGGCTCCACTCTTCTGTTTGTTTTCATTCTCATCAGTTAGGAGGGAATGGAAGACAGAGCAGCAAATGTGGTTGACTATGTTAATTTACCAGCTGTTTTGTTAAACAAATTAACAACAACAACAAAAAATTTTGGCCAAAATAAAATATAGATTTTGTTTATGGCATTCAGTGGTCCAGATAACCCTAGGCTTTCACTAACATCTATATGCACATTTCCTAAATGGCAGTATCTGCTAAACTTCACAGTCATTGGGGTGGGTAATAATATTTCTTTAAAATACTTAGGAGAAGTGAAAGTCATTTCAAAGGACTTTAATTGCCGTGGAGTGATTCCACTTCCCATTTAACTTTTTTCTGCCTCAAGGTCCCCTTTACACAGACTGTCTACGGCATGATTTAGGTTTTGGAAGCAGCTGATAGTGACATAAATCTGGCAAGACAGGGAGGGTGCTGTGGAACTGGCAGTACACTCCACTGGCCTGTGTATCTGAAAGTCACAGGAAGCACTCTGGGATAAAGCAGGCAGGAACTGCTGCTTCCTTTACCCAGACCAATGCAGATAAGTATTCACGCAAAGGGATGTTGGTTCATGTGTTTAATTTAGAGGGGTCCAATTCAAGTGTGGTTTTGGCCCCAACAGAACAATGTTAGAAAGGCCTTGGATGGTGTTCCTCAAAATGGGACCTGAGAAATCCAGAAGGTAATGGGATGGCAGGAGCCTCAGTCTCACCTCTGACCTATTGCATCACCTCTGACTACTACCTCAGAGCAAGAGAATGTTTGCTTTAGAAAGTGTCCTAGATGACTCTTTGCAAACTGCTGTTTTGGGGACTCAGTGTCCCTATCCTGAGAGGTTAGCATAAAAAAGGGAGGGTGCAGCCCAACATTTATCCAGCGACTTGTATGTTCTAGGCACAGTTCCCTGGCCCTTTAACCTGCACCCTCACAGTATCCTCAAGTGAGAGTAACGATACCAGGGAAAATATGGAAGCACAGAGAGGTTAAGCAAATCATTCAAGGTCACAGAGCTGGTAGGAAGCTGAGCCAGCCCTTGATTCAAAAGTTAGTGCTCTTGTCACTAAAGCAGGAAATAGAAGATTTTTAATTTCCTTGTCAAGGAATGTCCCCAGACATCACTCATTATAACATGGCATGAATAGAGTTTAATTCCAGTTTAAAAAATTTGTTCAGGCTCCTTTCAGCCTTTTGGGAGGGAAATCCTGACATCTGGCAGCTGTGGAAACAATCCAAGCTTACCCTCACACTTCATAGCAGCCACCCTTTTCCTTGGGGCTGCTCAGGAACCTTGAGAGAGAGGAAAGATTCATGCTCTGCCTCAGAAGGGGGGGGGTAGTTTAGATGTCACACTCCTTAAATTTTGTATTCGTAGCATCTCTTATGCCAATCTTTGGTTTTCAATCTTTGTTGAAATAGAAATAAAGCCTTTTCTTAGGTGAATTTTAGGTCAAACTACTCTATTTGTAGGTTTGGCAGGATTCATTATTTTTCAGAAGATTTTAATTTACAAAAGAAAAGCTCTCTTTCAAGAGGGTTTTCCCATGAGAATCTGTCGCTAGTCAAGGACCCAGCCTCTTATTTTTTGAGATACTGATTTTAGAGCACCGCACAAGTGCTTCTTAGTGAAATCTAACCTGCAGCATTTGTCTTTCAGATCAAGAGTGGAATCAGCACAATTCAGTGAAAAGATTATAGGCTCTGGAGGCTGACAGAAGCAAGCTATTGAACTGTTTGGGCACCTGTTTTCTCAACCGTTAAATAGAGATAATAAAACCAACTTTACAGGGAGGCTGGGACGATTAAATGAGATAAAGTGTGTGAAGTGCCATTCTAGCATCTAGCATATGGAAGGAGTCAAATGTCACTTCCTTTCTTGTTTTTGGAAGGTGGAAGAGACAGGCAATGGCTACAGGTCGGGAGCCTGCAGCATGTGGAAGCTTCACAGGGAAGGTCAAAGCAAAGGCCAGCAGCCTGCAGAGACCAAAACGTTAAGCACTTCACCCTTACTAGATGAGAATTGCATGCATCTCGGCTTCTTTGGCTCCAAGCTACCCAGCCAGGTAGTGCCCTTCTTAAAGGCACTTTGCAAAGTATAAACCTCCATCAGACCTACAGTTGACTACTTGGTTCATATCCTAGCTATGCCATTCATTCATTGTGTGACTTGGGGTGAATTACTGACTCAATTTCCTCCTCTGTGAAAATGGAGATTCACTTACTGAAAAGTACCAGCTAAGAGGCTAAGAGTCTGAGCGAAGTGGAGGCTGAGAGTGGAGCAAAATGCACAGCAGTCTCTCACAGGTGTGGGTGGGGACTTGATGTCAGTCCCCTCCAGGAAGAGGAGCTCTGGTAAACGCTCAAGGACTGCATCTGGGTCCCTTAAAGCTAATCTTCTTTATACCTGATGCTCTTGCTTTCACCATCCAAGTTGCTAGTGAATAGGTATTTGTAATAGGTTAACCAAAGCCCACCATTCTAAACAAATGATACCCAAATGAAACAAAAGCCACTGTGTTATTGAGGAGAGGGTGCTTCCCAGGGTTAGTATTCCGCATCCTCTTAGCCCAACTGGTGTCAACCTTTGGTAAATCAGCACCTCTTCATCAAGTCATGGGATCAGACAAATAGAAATGCAATATTGTTATTCAGGTCTTGTAACTGAGTGAAAGTCCATGGAGTTGACATCCACTTAGATATCTGTGGGCTATCCTGTAAAGAGCAGGATAAGGGTAGTGGTAACATAATTAAAGAATTAAAAGGGCAGTGGTAACATAATTTATAAGAATATGTTTTTTCAAATTGTGTTGTATGTCTTAAACTCAGCATTTTCAGAATGCCATCTGTTGGATACTTTATTTCCTTGTTGGGATACTGGAGTAAGATGTATATGACCATAATTTGAAATTTGATCATATATGGTCATAATTTAAAATTGCTTTAGAATCCCAATGTTGAAGAATATATAGCTTAAGGTAGCATGCAATTTTTGTTTTATTGATTTTCTTTTATATATGAAAATTTGTCAGTATTGCACATGACTGCCATCAATAACTTCTGTATTCATTAGAGATTGGGGAAGATTTTGAGTATAGCATGTATTGGATCTGGTAAAAGAGATAAACTCACAGTAAGATGGGTACAATGTGCCAGTTAATCTGTGTAATTTCCTCTGTTTTGAGCAGCTATTTAAATGAAATAATTGAGGAAGATGCAGTACTGACTTAAAGATTTAATATTTTAAAACATATTTTTGTTTGGAAATAATTTCAAACTCACAGAAAACTTAGAAGAATTAGAACAGTACAAAGTACACCATGAAGTCTTTAGCCATATTTATGTATTGTTAACATTTTACCCCATTTGCTGTCTTATTTGTGCTCTTTCTTTACATGTACTTACATTTATACTCTATGATACGATATATGTAAATGTATATATACTCAGACTATTTTGTTCTGAACCATTTAAGGATCACCTACATATATTATAGTCCTTTATCCCTAATGCTTCTGAGTGTATTCTTAGCACAGGGATGTTTTCTTACATAATCACAGTAGAGCTATCAGCTTCAGGAAATTTAACATTGGTACGACACTCTTTGTCTAAGCTGATGTCCATATTTTAATTTTCTTAATTTCATAATAGTGAGCTTAATAGCATTTCCCCCCTCAATATAACATTTCTCTTCCTTTAATTTAGAACATTTCCATAGCCTTTCTTTGTCTTTTTTGACATCGAAAAATTTAAAGAATGTAGCCCTCTTCCCCCATTTTTTCTAACAGAACATACCCCATTTTGTCAGATGTTTTTCTCATGCTTTGAGTTAGGCTATGTATTGGCACATCCGGAGGCAAACTATGGACCTATCCCTGCACTGGAGATGTTAATTTTCATCACTCATTCAGTGTGTTTCCTGGTGTCTCCAGTATGTAATTACTGTATTTCCCCTCGCAACTGAAAGCAGTCTGTGGGTAGGCACTTTAAGACCATGCAAGTATTTTGCCCTTCATGGAAATTCCCCCTGGTTTCGTTCGCACTCACTGATTCCTGCCTGATGGAGTCATCACTCTAATGGTAATGTGCAGGCTTTTTAATGGTAAATATTAGGTATTTAAAAGGTCATTAATTTTAGAATGTGTGTATCGAATAGCCACTGGCAGCTTTGAAAGTGTAATGTCTCTTTCCCCTTTTTTTTAATTCAGGACGCCAAATAGTGTTGAGGTTAAGTCCCCATTTTCCTGGCTTGCTACCCTTATTATGAGATTTAGAGGAACGTGCCACCACTCTTCCCTGGCACTCCATCTGTCTTCAGCTGCCTGATGTGGGGCTTGGTGAGGGTGGCGTGATTGTGTCTCATTATAGCACTCAGAAGTGAGTTTACTGCCCGTTTTGTCTTCTCCTTGTCCCATCACAATGGATTGATCCACACTTGGGCTTCTCAGGGTTTGCTTTACTTGTTAACTGGGTTTTCTTCCCTTGACCCTGAACTCTTAGGAAAAGAGAGGGGTTGTGGGGGACTTGAGCGAGGAGAAACACTTACTTCTCAAGTATTGACAAAACAGTGTGCAGAAAGAATAAATAAATAAATAAAGGAAGGCAGGGAGCCAACTCAGAAGAGCTTGCAGTCCTGCCCCCTGCCGGGAGTTTGCACTTTGGGGCTCACAATTCGTACATTACAAGATAAGCAGGAAGAGAGTGGTTCTGTGCCTCTCTGCCTCAGGGGGGTGGGTTGCTTTTCCTGTAGCAGAAACTATCTGTGCTCCCCAGTAAGTCTAGGAACAATCTTCACTTATTATACCAGCTCAAAATCCAGGACTGTTTACAGCCTCTCGCCAACGAGATACTAACCCTCACTCATTACTGTCGCTGTGGGGATTGATCTGCACCGCACTTTCCTTGCATGTGGCCCACATTTTCATCCAGTAAAATCACATGTTGTTAACTCAATGTGTACAGTGAAAACAGCATGAATAATGGAACCTTTAATCCTTATTTCTCAAAATTAGATTTCCGCTTTATCCTTCTCCCCTTTCCTCTCCTTAAAAAAAAATTCCTCTCAGTGCCAACCAGACTAGATATTGTCCAAATCTTAGCTCTGAGCAGATTCTGTGGTATTTCCTTCCATTATCAGGTACCTTTGCAGATCCAATTTCTGGGTGGATTAATTGTATTTCTTTCCCTGGTCACTTCACACATGACTCTGGAGAAATTAACATCATCCTTGCCACAGAGAAAGGGATGAGCCCATTGATACTGGGCACATTTCAGCAAATGGAGTAAAAACTGTCTGATTAAACTTGTATGCATAATATCAGACCATGAAGGCACACTCATAGCCTGTCTTTTTTTTCTTAGTCTTTCTCTCTAAACAGATTTATCGGGTTGGAATTATTTTTGGTATTAAATCAGAAACCAGCAATACTAAATCAAACTTCAAGGATAAGTTTGTCAAAACTGGTGTGAGGCATTAGGACTTCTTTGTAAACAAAACTCCTTTGAGTATTACATGGTATTCAGCAAATACACCTAAGGGTTGTACAAGGATATTCAGCTTGTTAAATTTTCATGATTCCAGATATAGGTAAGTAAAACAAATGGACCAGATTTGCGAAGGCCGTTAGGAGGGTCAACCTGCATGGATCAACTATCCATTCCTTTGGAAGGTTTAGAAGTGTCACTTATATTTTTCAAGTTCCGCAGCTCTGAATATCTGATTACACATACATGGAGGGGCAAAAGTAGCTTTACAGTCATTTGTATGAAAAAGAATACAATAATTAGTAAATAATAATACAAGAATAAACTGTCTCTCATAGCACCACTGTAAGCCTATTTTTGCCCCACCCTGTACATACGAGTATTTGTGTGTTATCTAAAACTTAATTCCATGTGCGAATACACTGAGTTCCAATCCTGACTCTGTTCTTATTTGCGAGGTAACCTTGGCCAAGTGCCTCATTTTCCTATCTGTAAACTAAGGATAATCATGAAGCCTACCGTGCGAGGCTGTAAAGTACATGTGAAGAGCTAGTGTGGTGCCTGGCACATACTCAACGTGCAATAAATGTTAGTTGTTGTTACCAGAGAGGCAGTGTAATAAAGAATGGGTGAACTGAACTGTGGCTCCTGTGATCCTGATCTGAAACCATAGTCTTGAAAAGAAAAACCAAAAACATTGTACAGTACAGTATAGGAGATGGAGTAGCCAAAGAACTTATTATACACATGACCTATGGACATGAACAATGTGGGGGAATGCCTGAGGGAGTGAGGGGTGCTGGGTGGAGGGAGGGGGCAAAGGTGGTACATCAGGACAACTGTAATTTTATTGATAAATAAAATATAATTTAAAAAATTAAAACTAATATATGCTCTAGCTATAACCAGATTGATCTACATCAATCATCCAGGTGGCCAAGAAAATAAATTGGTTAGCCTGTGATCTATTAATTTTATGAATTTAAATCTATCTTAAGAATTTCTTTTGAAATACCTTAAAAATGTATCTCCTCTGTCACCCCCAGATATTAAAGAGATAGAAGCAACTTTTCCTCTTTTAGATGCCTCCCCCTTTGGATGGCTTTTTTTTTTTTTTTAGATTTTACTTATTTTTAGAGAGAGGGGAAGGGAGGGAGAAAGAGAGGGAGAGAAACATCAATGTGTGGTTGTCTCTCATGTGCCCCCTACTGGGAACCTGGCCTGCAACCCAGGCATGTGTTCTGACTGGAAATCAAACTGGTGACTCCTTGGTTTGCAGGCCTGTGTTCAATCCACTGAGCTACACCAGCCAGGACTGGATAGCTTATTTTTAACAAATCAAAGCCTTGAATAACTGTTTGGAAAGATGTATAGCCTTCCTTAATGAAAAGTTCCTGGTGGGAAATAAGTGGGGCTTGCTATCATGTGCCTTTCTGTCCTTGAGGCCATTAGAGGCCTGTGGGTAAGGCCCACCATGCAGTATGGTGGCCCTGCTCCCACGGCTGACAGCACTTGCTCCCAGCACGCCCAACCGTGTGTGTCTCCTCCTTGTTTTAGTGATAGAACTATCTGTGTAGAAGGGGGAAGGGTGTGTGAGTAGGTCTGGTGTTCAGACCCAAACAGAACGCCGGAAGGCAGCATCCGGTTCTGGGGTATCAGGCAGCCAGCCATGTCCAGGATTGTCTGCTCCTGCTCTGTGCTGTCAGGCCAGTAAGACCTATCACTTTGCACAGTTGAAGCATTTTTCAGGCGTTAGCCAAATACCTTTTTCAGGAAAGTAGATATTTCTGCTCATACTTCATATAGAAGGGTATAAAGGTGGAAGACCGGAAAAGATTCTCCCCCTCCCCACCAAATCTACCTGTGCTAGCACTGGCAGAGGAGCCAATTTCTGAATGCAGGAGAGGTCGATTCCTGCCTTTTCCCCACCTGGTTGCCTGAGTCTTTCTTAGTAGGTTTATTAACTGTTAGGGAATTTATAACAAAGTGACAAAATGGCCACATCCAAAAAATATCCTTACACACATGTGGAGACTTGTGAACTGCGGTTTCAAACTCTGTTAGATGAGCAGGATCACGGAGGCATTCAGGATGCACACAGGTGCACCCACCTGCCACAGGTGTGTGCAGGCAGCCCCGAGGTTAGAGGACAGGGTCCACTGGCGGCAGTCCAAACAAGAGAAGAGCCAGCAGGGACCACAGCAAGTGAAGACAGCTATCCTTTGTGAATTTCCTAAAGTTTAATAGTGTTATAGCACAGTTGTTCACCTGTTGTGACTTCTTTTCTGTTCTTTACCTGATGACCATACTGGTAGCATTGGTCTCCTTTGTTTGCCTTATTGTTATAATCTGTGTTCCCCCAACACCTACATGAGCACAGGACCCTGAGAGGAGGTAAATGGCCTCTATCCCAGAACAGTGCAGGGTTCTGCTGCCCTGTGGAGATCAAGTTTAGTCATGGCTGGCGGGTGTGCTCATTAGCAGATGGACAGCTTTACAGTGAAGCATTACTGCATTTCTAGTCCATCTAGTTGCGACCCCGCAGCCGATTTAATGACTGGACATGTGATTACTTTAGCAATGTGTCATTTTCTCAGAAATGATATTTGGTTTAAATGAGGCTAAGGTTTTAGTAGTTGTGGTCCAGGATCTTGCCAAAGCATAATTAACATGAAGTCAAGGAAGATGAATAAAATGGGAAATTCACTCAATTTTTATTAATTGCTGATAGGTTCTCTCTAACAGGAGCTAGGTTACTGCCCTTTCTCTCAGTGTGACCTGTCCCTGCCTCTAAAGTCAGTGCCGTCTGGCTTAAATCTTCAAGGCGACGGGCAGGGTCCGTTTCAATGTAGCTGAACAGCATGCGGCGCATCGGTGCTGCTGACATGCTATTTGATTATTCTTATGAAGTCCTAGCTGTGGCTTCTCTGTGGTGAGGATGGAATAAGATTCATTCTTTCAAATTTAAGTGAGTTTATATTTAATTCCATATGTTACTTCGTTTTGACAGTGGAAAAAAATAGATCTAGAAAATGCCATAATTCTAAAAAGTAGAATAAATGAAAGTTAAATAGTTAAAAAAAGTTAAATCCAAGGCTTATTTCTGAATTCGTAATGGATTTAGTACATATCAGGGCTCCAGATCAGAGGTGTGCTGAAATTCTTTTTTTTTTTTACTTTAGACTTTAGGAAACACCTTCATAGCAAGGGAAATTTGTTCTTTTATTATGCCTTAAGAGCAAAGCATGTGTACTGATGCTGCAAATATGAGCGAATGACAAAAAGTCCCAATAACTGCATTCATAGCATGGTTTGGTGGCTGGAGGATGTTATGATAGGTGGTTAGGCAACTGATGTGCGTGTGTGGAATTGATTTTTGTGCATATGGGTGTGTGAGAGCTGCATTAATTTAAACTCCTCTACAGTTTATCCAGCTTTGATTTTTCATAAAATGTGTTCTATTCCTTTAGAAAGCTGGTAGAACCTGTAGTGAGTGGTAAGCCCACTACAAAATGGTGCAGAAATAAATCCAAGTTTACCCTTGGTAGGGTCACTTCTATAGTGTTCTGCTTCATCAAGATCTAGACAAAGTAAAAGGATATCACTAAAGCAAGTGCCTTGTCATTTTTTCGAAACTGTTCATAGTCTTCTGAACGGTGAGTAAAATCAAAAAGAACCCTCATGTAGGAAATAGGAAATAGGAGGTTGGTGGTCTTTTCTCAAGTACCTAATTTTTTCTTCCTTCTCTGTCCAGCAGGGGGTAGTCTGACACCAGAATTGTTTATAAAAGGCAGGAAAACTCAATCTGTAGTGACTAGCTTTCTTCAGGGGAGGAAGAGTCATCCCAACTAGGATCTTGCTATCTTGATGAATCAGACGTGCTGCTCAAACATAATGTTAAATGACATTAGCATAGAGGGAACCACTCAGCTATTCTAAACTGTGTCATAACTGCAGGTAAAAGAAAGAAGAGTTTGTGTTAGTCCCTTGTGTGAGCATCTCATGTTTCTATTCTTCCAGGTGTGTGCATGCTGCTTCATTTTTCCTCTTTGGATCCTGTCCTTTAAGGTTGTGATGTTGGCCCCAGAGCCTCTATTGCTAAATCATTGCTCTGATTGGGTGTCACCATAACAATGGACAGTTTTTCCCCTCCTGCTCCCTTCTTAGTAGGCTGAACGCCAGATTTGATCCCTTCTGTAATAAAAGTCAAGATGGTTTTCAGTGCACAAAACTGTTCTTAAGTGTTAGAAACTTGAACAAGTGCAGTGTCTACTGATTCCTAGAAAACAAAATGGTGTATGTATATAAACTTGATTATCTAGATTTGTATTGTCCAACATGGTAGTCACTAACCACATTTGCCTTTTAAACTCATTAAAATTAGATAAAATTAAACTCTCAGTTCCTCAGTCATACTAGACACATTTCAATACTCAATAGCTACATGTGGTGAGTGGCTACTGTAGTGGACTCTGTAGAAATACAACATTTTTCCATCATCTGAGAAAGTGCTCTTGAAGAGAACTGGCCTAGAAGCAGGATGTAGGTTCTGATTCTGGGCCCTTAAATAAAACTTTCTGAAAGATTTTCTCTCCGTGCTACTACTTTCTATAGTCACCCAACCAAGGTAAATGGTGGAAGGACATGCCTCCTCTGTGGAGGCCTCCAGTCCTACTCTCTTTCAGGACATGAACTATTGAGAGCATGGTGATAAATGTCTGTGTCTCCAGGGAAGTTCCTAAACGCTGCCTTCTTTTGGGACAGCTTTCACCAGATCAGTTCAACATGGATAGCAGAGAACAGTGCTTTTGTCTTTGTTTTTTTAATAGTTGGAAAGAAAAGAGAAATTAGATTATAAATGAGCCCTGGGCAATCTATCCACAGACAGCATTTCTTCCACCCAAAGCGTTAGAAAAGAAGGCTGATCTTAGTAAGGAAAAAGGCTGTAATCCTGGCTCACATTTTTGTAGTTATGGAAAACCCTTCTCCATGCTCATTTTTTTTTTTTACTTCTCTCACAGTTTCTTCACCAAAAGGTGAGATTTTTGTGACATTTGGAGAGTATTTGAATGAGAATACCTATTTAAAAGCTGTAAAACTTGGGTTTCTAGCCTAGCTGCAAAGAAATGAGAAGGGCACAGTTAGTGTAATTATTAATGATACCTTCTTTCTCTCTCAAAAATGTCCCAGTTCGGGTGACACATTATACTGTCACTGTATGTGTTGTGTAATAAATGTTTACAAATCGACCAAATTTAGGAAGGCCCTCCTAAAAAGACCTCCTAATTTAGTTTGAATTTCCCTGTGCACTGCCTTGAAATCGACTTTCAACATCTCTGGGTCCCCTGTCTGTTCTGATCAAAACCTTACCACCCTTAAGAGATCCCTTTTAGGGCTCATCCCTGTTCCTCTCTCTTTTTTCTGGGGCATCATTCTAAACTCTGAGATAGAATTCTGTGATTCTATTTGGATTTACAGACTCCTGAAATAACATCAGTCTTGTCATTACAAAACTATTCTTTTGTTGTGATACAGATTTGTTTTACTACTTAAACCAATTCTGTACTTTTCACCCCAATTTTTTTCATTGTTTAAGTGGGGATATTAATGCTTGAGAACTGCCTCATAGTAATGGGATGGGAGAAATGTGGGTGTGTTTTTTAAAGGTCTTTGAAGTTTCTAGATGAAAGATAATGCTATCATTCAAAACATTAGTTAAGAATGGTTCTAAATTATTTTATATATGCACATCATTTAACATCTTCAGAACACAGCCATTCTGAAAAAAACTTGCCCCTCCTGCCTTATGATTAGTCACCACACCAAAGACTTGGGAAAATATCAGCGGATTCTCATGCCCTCATGAAAGAGCTGGACATACTGCTTATGGGGTCTTCCCCTTCCTCCCAAATACGTGCAAACAGAGGAAGAGGGGTGCCTTTGTAGCGGACAATAAATCAGCAGCCTCTGACAGGAAGACAGCTGCCAAAAGCCCTGTCTGGGGTGTACACGCTTTCGTTTGCATTTTGATTTCTGTGATTTAACTGAAGGCACAGGTGGTCTCCGCCAGATCCCCCGGCCTACCAGGGGTGCCAGGTAGGGCCGCCCAGAGCAGGCTGCCTCACGAGGACCCCGCCGCCGCGCAGCCGGTGCATCTCTAAACACCCAGTAATAAAAAGTCTGTTGTTCTTTGGTCGCCAGGATTTAACAAGCCTAATCCCTAGGAGAGGCGATAAAAATTCATTAATCTAATTAAATACTTCTTATTGCCAAAGTGACTTTGTAGAGTAGCTTTGCTGAAGGATAAGTGCAAAGTAAAATGGGGTCCCAGCAGAGAAACAAACGTTAGACTTGAGCAAGCTGGTGCACGCTTCATTAAACTCATAATTATCCTTTGGTTCTAAGTAGCTGATAATATTTAATGAGTATCCAAGATAGTTTAAAGAAAATGTTTACTAATGAGGTACAAACAGTGCCATGGAACATGGATACCGTGGGTGCCATAACCGTGTATCTGCCTGCTGAATCTTGTTCATTGGATATTAGGAGAGAGTCCACAGGCTTCATGACAGGCTTTTGAACTGAGTAAAGTGAATTTCTTGGTAAGAACACATCGCTAGGAGCCAAAAAGTTCTATGAGGCAGAGAGGATGCTAAGGGAATTTATTACTGGAATAGAGAGTTGGAAAAGCAAAATTTTTGAGGAAAGTTCCAAATTCCTTGTTACATGAGAAATAGTTGAAAGGCTTGGGTGTTTCTGATCTTTGAGAAGCTGTCCCATGGAAAATAACTAAATTTGTCCTCATGCTCAATATCACTAATCATCAAGAAAATGCAAATTAAGAGCGCACTGAGGTATCACCTCACACCTGTCAGAATGGCTATCATCAATAAATCAACAAACAAGTGTTGGCGAGGATGTGGAGAAAAGGGAGCCCTAGTGCACTATTTGGTGCGATTGTAAATCGGTGCAGCCACTGTGGAAAGCAGTATGGAGTTACCTCAAAAATTAAAATGGATCTGCCTTATGACCCAGCAGTTCCACTTCTGGAGGTTTATCCTTCTTTTATCTGAAACTAATTTGAAAAAGATACATGCACTCATGCACTCCTATGTTCATTGCTGCATTATTTATAATAGCCAAGAAACAAAAGCAGCCTAAGTGTGCATCTGTACACCAAGGGATAAAGAAGACATGATACATGTACATAAGGGAATACTACTCAACCATAAAAAGAAAGAAATCTTGTCATTTGCTATGACATGGATGGACCTAGAAGGTATTATGCTAAGTGAAATAAGTCAGAGAAAGACAAATATTTTATGATTTCATTGATATGTAGAATCTAAAAATCAAAATAAATGAACAAACAAAACAGAAACTTATTCACATATACAGAAAACATTTTGATGGTAGTTAGATGGGAGAAGGTATTCAGGGATGGGTGAAAAAGATTAAGAAGTACAAATTGTCAGTTATAAAAATAGTCACAGGGATGAAAAGTACAGCATAGAGAATATAGTCAATAATAATGCAATAACTATGTATAGGATCAGATGGGTACTAGACTTACCTGGGAAATCATAAGGTATATTAATGTCTAATAATGTTGTACATGTGAAACTAATATAACATTGTATGTCAACTATAATTAGAAAATAAATTAATCTTTTTTTTTTTAAAGCATAAAATGAGGACCAATGGTTGGAAGCTTCAAGGAGACAGATTTGTGACCAACCTAAGAGACAATTTTCTGATCCTTACAACTAACTGAAAATAGAGTGGGCTTCTTCGAGGGGAGTTGAAGTTCTAAGTATTGGTTGGATGGCCATTTTGGGGAAACACTAAAGACTAAAGTCTTTCGAAGTTTAGTGAATATTCTCTTCTCTCTCTGCAAGAGAATTATACATCTCTGAACTCTTGAACTGAAGAGTGGTCATATGACTCTCTCTGGCCAAGGAAGGTATGAGTAGAAGTGACATCTGCCTCTCCCAGGCAGAAGTTTTAAGAGAAGGGCATGGCTTGCTACATCCTTTATTTTCTGTTTGCTACAACAACTGGCCATGTGTAGTCAGCCTGGGTCCCAACCTAACATGGTGCAGAGCAGAACTCACAGTAGTTAACACACAGCTAAGCCACAATACACGTGTAGCTTGAACAGAGACAAACCTTTGATGTTTTTAAACCATTGGGATTGGGAGGTTGTATACAGCCTATCCTGACTGATACAGACTATATTCTGGACAAAATGACCCCCGACTACTTCTATAGCTGTGGTATTATTATAAATATCATCCTAAAAAGCACTTAAATATGTGCTATACTATCTATGATATTGTTTACCTCTATTTATTTATTTATTTTTTACTTCTTTTGTCAGAAATGAGTTGTAATTGTCAGAGGTTATAAAGTCAGTGTGAAATCATGAATTGTAAAAATTACTCTTGAAAATAGTTAAAAACATCCATGAACAGCAATAAATACAAAAGTATATATACAATTCTGTAAGTGTTATATATGCATTTAAAATGAAGTGGTTGGATTGTCTTTAAGGATCATGTCTTTAAGGATGCATGACAATATATATCTTTCAATTCTTGAATTATGAACAGTGTAGCAAGATACTTATGTTTTGAAAGCTATCAGGAAACTGAGACCCAAATGAGGAAATAGAAATTTGGGTCCCCATTTCATGCTAACTGAGGCATATACTCACTGAGTGGAATGGCAGTGGAAACTCCCCATGGTTTAAATGTTCTCTCTTTCTTTCTATCCTCAGCCCGGTGTTTTAAGTTGAATTCATCTAAGTTGCATGTGCTTTTGATGCAGTGCTATTGTACTGCCCCTCCTTTCTTTACTATAGTGTGAGTGTTGGAAAGCAAGGCTAGATCCTGAATTCAAATTTCAGGTGGTCACAGGTTTTGGGAGACTATCAAATTTGGACAATATTCTTTTGTGTTTATTTCTTGCCAAGGATATTTTGGGTGTGGGGGAGATATGGCCTTACATCCCTCCACCAGAGTATCTACCAATCCTCACCTTGGCCAGGAGTTGGCAGAACAATGGACAGATCAAAAGACAGGGCAGGCACATTTTCTTAGTCTGTTTCATCTGAGAATAAAGTAGAAAGGAGATAAATATGACACAAAAGAAAAGTTTCTGGAGGGCAGCTGAATTGAGAATGAAGCTAAGTCATTGTATCATGAGGATTCTATGAACTATGCTTCATTTTCTTGCCTACTCACTTTGGGAGGAGACAAGTAAAAAAAAGTGGTAAAGCATTTTACCGAGGTTCCCTTTCTTCTTAGTAACGGAAGCAGTGTTGCTGCGGTGGGCAAAGGGAAGGGAGGAGGAGAGATGATGAAGGCGAGTGGCAGGATTAAAGGGCAAGGCCAGCCTTATTCAAGTCTTCTAGCACTGATGCACCAACAAAGCCCAAATGTTCTGGCACATATGAGAGGAAAACATTGAAATAAACCAACAGCCTCTTGTCAACCAGCAATTGCACCAATTCTCAAAAACTGTGGTTACTCAAGGATTGTGATTTTGGATATTGTTATTAAATCCTAGTCCCTAGAATTTGTGAATGTTACTTTACTTGGAAAAGGAGTCATTGCAGACAGAAATCATTGTTAACAACCTTGAGTGGAAGGGGTTATCCTGAATTACCTGAGTGAGTCCTACAATGCCACCATGAATGCTTTTAAAAGAGAGAGGCAAAGGGAGGTAAAATGGACAGAAGAATCACTGTGATCGTGGAAGCAGAGATTGGAAAGAGATGGCCACAAGTGAAGGAATGCTGATAGCCACCAGGAGCTGGAACAGACAAAGAAAGATTCTCTCCTAGAGCCCTGATTTATGACTTCTGGCCCCAGAACTGTGAGAGATAAGCCACCCAGTTTGTGGCAGTTTGTTCCAGTAGCCCCAGGAAACCAAAACAGATTTCTAATGAAAAATGTGAGAGAATTCCGGAGCCACCAGTGCATGAGTGCTGCTGTCTGCACATCAGCCTGCTGGGAAACAGGCAGAGATTTCCATGAAGGCTTCTGTCGGATCCTTGCTTTCAAACAAGAGCCCTGATTTTATAACAAAGAGCTTCGTGCTCTAAAAGGTCTCCTCTGGAAGAATGAGAGGTGCCTAGTTTCTCTAGGGTAAGGTTTAGCACAATCCAGGCTGACTCATGATTCTGGTGGGTGGCTGGGTTGTGAATGGGCTAGGGAGACTGAAGGGCTCTGTACAAGAAGAGCAAATGGAATTGGAACGGGAAACTTTTGATTTTCACCACCTTGAGATGTCCTCTTCTACTGAAATGAATGTTTCTGGTTAAGCTCTATATGCATGCAAATTTCAGCCTTTTCCAACCCAGTGGGAGCCTGGTTGCCTAATAGGTAAGAATTAGGGGGTCTATAAGCTGTAATGGTTTGGTTTCCGTTGCTTCACAAGAGGTGGAATTCTTGCTAATAATAGAAGACTGGCAGCACACCTTGATATTTTCAGAGGAATATATATATATATATATATATATATATATATATATATATATATATAAAACTCATCAACAGGGATCAGGCAAGATGACTTCTTTACAGAACTCACAAAGCTCACGACTGGGGGATGGTTTTAATGCAGGAAGAGTGTAATTTTAACAGCTGCCTTTTCTGCTTCTGAGTGTGGTTTTGCAGATGTGTTACCTATTGTGTGGCACAAAAGGTGCCAGAATAGTAAGCAGTCATCAATACAGAGTCAGGAGCTGTCTGTTCACATCCTGGAAATATAAGCACATGATAATGGCCTGAATGCTTCATCTTGTAGACACAGTGAGATTCATAAAACTGTCTTTTAGCCATTTTAGAGTTGAATCTTTCTCACCCTCCAAAGCACTCCTTCAAAAACTAGCAGGCATTTTACAACTGAGTGGAGAGGCTGATACTTTAAAAACTGCTTTAAGGGGCACAGTAAATGGAAATAGCTGTCTTAACTTCAGACCGGCTGGGAATGCAATCTCTATTATATGTAAAATGGAATACCTGGTTAGCTTTATTTTTTTTTAATACTCACCTTTATTATTTTTTCCTGAATTTTATGGATGCTATAGAAATATTCTACTTATAAAATCATACTCCCAATGTTAAGTTATGCAGGATGATTGTTCAAAGCTGTTAGAAACTTTCCTGTCTCAATTCATTCCTGATTCGTTTGTCCCCCACCCTTGACCTCATCAGTAAATGGCTTTGCCCATATCTATACTTGTAGCATGAAATGAAAATTTCAGGCAATTTTCTGGGTAATTGAAGGTGTAAAATCTTATTTTACTCAGCAAATACTTTGGACTAATTATCCAAATACTAGTTATTTCAATTTTCACTTTTCCAGGTAAGACCATTTGAACTCTATATTCTTAAATTTTCTTCCTACCTGCCTTCTAACCTACAGATTAAAAAAAAAATCTGTTCTACATCTCATTCTCTTCAGACCTTGCTTTCCACCTCCCAAAGTGACACCTAGGTTTTTTGCTAAAAGAGACACTAGATTTTATACTTAGTTTCCTGTGTTTGTTTAGGAAGAGAAATGTACCTCTGAGCTTTTATTTTAAAATATACACTCTATTTGAAGAAGCCATGTTATACATATATCCAGATAGGTAGAAAAAAGTATGGGTAATCTCCTCCCTATTGTTTTGTTTTGGATTACAAAAAAACAAAAGTTTAAGATGCTGATTCTGAGCTTTCCTGTTCTTTACAGATAATATATTTCTTAAAAAATGCATCTTTGCTTAGAACATGTACACGAAAAAGATATGTTTCAACCCCAGCCAAAGCAAACTCCTTCCTTGGAAGCTGTATGTTGCTGAGGGATGGGGAGTGGGCGGGGAGGATTGCACACATTTCCTTGACCTTGAGTGAGAGAGCACAGTGATCCAAGCTGAAAAGAGGAAGATGAGGTTACATTCCACAATATACCAGTACATCGGTTATGGAGACAAACACACCATTTGGGAACAGAAAAGAGTTCAATGTGCCTGTGATATAAAAAGAGCTTATCCATATTTACTCAAAAAGTACTACCATTTATAAGTATGGATCTACAGGTTTTTGTGTTTTTGAGAATCAGTTGTTGAACTTTCACATTAGCATGCCCTTGTTATCCTGTCCTTAGAGAGTCATTTGATTTCCAGCAGATCCTACAGCAACTCCACTCTGTACCATCAGTATGAACTGAAATCAGGCCTCACACGTGCTTTACTGTGTTTTCAGCTGTTGACTCTCTTGATGTGATTTTCTACTTTTATGATCCTATGTTTTGTGTAGTACATGGACCACATTGCAGAGTTTGGCATTTTGTGGAGAATTCTTATGTATAGATTAAATCTCATTTTGGGAAGGTCATCTTAAAAATCTGACTTAGATTTATAATTTCTTGTACCTCCAGAGCTGTTTTTAGTGAATAGTTTTAGTGAACATCCTAAGCCTATGGTGGTCAAAGACTACTAAATTAGAGAATTTCCAGAAAAGTTATGAAAAGCTATCCACACCCAGTTCCTTTTAGGCTACTCTCAGCCAGGTCATATCAAAGAGAAAAACCAGGCATTGCTAGATTTCACTACATTTAGGCCAGAACTTTTTTTGGCTGCTCACTTTTTTTAGAAGTTAAATAAAGCTATAGGTTCTTTCTCTCTGTTGGTATAGTTCATACATATAAACAACTCTGTATATTAACCCTATAAAACTCATCTATTAACTTTCATTAATTCAGGTGTGATTGTATTAAAATAACAATATTGAAATAAGATATAGTATTGCAAAATGTAGAATGAAATGAACAATCTATACCATATATCCAATGGCTCAAGAAACTATGACCAGAGAGTGATAATTATGTAGGCGTTCTGGGTGCCTTTCACTTAACACATTGTGGGGTGGGAGGGATGGGCCAAAGCATTCCTGACACTGTTTCAGTCACTTGCAGCGAAAGAAATGGATATGACACATTTAGTGGATACACTATCAAATATAATGTTTTAGCTAAATAATTAGACTTTTGGTGACCAATTTTATGTTCCTCTTCTTTTAAGAATAATATTGATGACAATCTCCATTTCCATTGTTATGACTGATATCTTGCCTCATACTGGTTGTCATGGACATTTGTGCCATTGAATATTGAGGTTCAGAAGAACAATCTGAGACAATGTAAATAGACATTTATGATGTATTACTTCAATTATCTATTAATTTAAGACGTATTTAATAAGGGCCGCTATGTGCCAGGCTCAGATTTTTGCTGTGGATATAGTAATGAGCAAGACAGATATGATTTGGAATAAACTTTGTATATCTTTAAATAAATGGAGTGATTTCTCCATGGCTAATAAAAGTTGATTGTAAGGAGCAAATGTATACTTTATATATTTTTCTCTTCTGATCTCTGAATTATCTGTAGTGTGCTCTAGTAGAGCACTTGGTGAGACTGGAAATAGGAGGCCAATATGATGGCTTTTAATGGCAAAAGTTGTAATGACTGATAGCAGGAATGGCAAGTCCTCAACACAGGAAATAGTTAAGAGAAATTCACATTTAAATAGTGAGAAAAGGGATGCTTTCACCTGGTCTAGAAAATTATCCTACCTCTTGACTGTGAGACAAGCTTACAATCATATTAAGTTATAAGGTAAGGAGATTTCTGAAAGACCTGAGGAAAGTCTAGTGAATCAATTATCCCTGCAACCATAAAAGAGCTTCCTCCTTTGTAGACAAAGATGAGAACAGCAATAAAAGGCTGCAAGGAGCCAACATACCAGCTTCTATTAACATGCCTGTCTGGCTTATGGAAAAGGCTGACTATGGGTGATAAAGCTGTCAAGGTGTAAAGGACACTTGCCAGGCTGGCAAAGGGGACACACGTTGTGCCGAGGCTTCTGGCCTGTATTACTTTGAAAAAGGAAAGTAAAGCAAAGAACGATTTTCACACTTACCATAACAGCAAAATGCCATCAGCTGTTTTTCTCTACATAATAAAAGTATGACAGGAAGGCTCTTGTTACTCATGTTGGTTGTTATTAAGAGTAGTTATTTTTTTCCTGACTTCTTTCACCCTTTAGTATACGGGGAAGCTAATTTTAGAGGAGAGATGAAAATGAAGTGATAAATTATAAGTAAAAATAAGTGATAAAATTAGGTTTCAGGCCATACATTTATTATGTATTTCTATAGCTCCTCACAGTTTAGGTTGGAATCCTGGGAAGTCTGAAAATAATAAATTATGTCAAGGTGAAATATTTCTCCTCATTTTATGAGTTAAACATTTACATCATCTGTAAATTACCATACTGAGCAGTTTGGTACAGTGAGAGAGTTGCCAGTTTCACAGGGGAAGAAATCCAGGATGAGAGCTGTAGTGGGCTTCTCTCAGCCATGGCTGCCCAGAAGTTTTTGTATGCCATTTCTAAACTTGGATGGGTTTCCATATTGCGAGTATTGTTTTCTCAAGACAGAATCTAAACCTATATTTCCCAGCTGTTACCTTCAGCTGGGGAGGAGATATGTGTGACTTAACACTGCCATTCTGATGCACAAAAGTGAGACTTGAACACAGAATTGAGCAACATGAGGCCGTGTCCAGGTGAGGGCATCCTCTGGGCTGCATGGTAGTGGAGGCGTGTCATTCTCTAGAGCTCTGTGATGGAGCCCCTGGATCCTTAGATATTGCGTTGATTTTGCTGTGTACTTTATGAGTTTGAGCTTCACTGTAGCCAGAGTGGATACTGTTGTTTGCAACCAAGACCACTGCCCAATGTAAGAGGTTAAACAATTGCCTTGCAATTACCTGGTAAACTAGAGAAAGAGCCAGAATTAGAAGTAAGCTGTCTATTTTCCAAGTTTCAGCTCCTAGGCAGAATTAACATAACATGGAAATGGCAAGTTTGTGTTCTTACTCTTTCCACTTACTTGAATTGCAGCCTGAAGTCCTTCTCCATTGAGTGCGCTAGGCTAGGAGTCCAGAGTCAGCAGAGCAAATCTGGGCCACTGTCTGTATCTGTAAATAAAGTTTTATTGGGACATAGCCACACCCATTTGTTGATGTATTACCTGTGTTCACTTTCATACTATAACAGCAGAGTTGAATAATTGCCAAAGAGACTGTATGGCATGTAAAGCCTAACATGTCTACCTTCTTGCCCTTTACAGATAAAGTTTACTGACCCCCAGTTGGTCGGCAGTCACTACCAATCAGTAGGATCTGGCAGGTGAAATCAAGCCTGTTTGGCATCCTTGGTCTAACATGTCCTGTTAGTTATCCATTACTGCTTTCGTTAGCAATATTAGCATTCCACATGCTCTCTCACCAGACGGCTGGTGGAGAGGGGGACCGCACAGACAAAAATAAGAGAATATATCCACACATATGTTGGAGGATATGTACACTATTCTCTTGCCTCTAAATGACTTTTTATTAAAGTGAGTAGTTAGAAAGCTGTGCTTTTTCACTAAGTAGACATTATTATCTCTGTAAATGATTAGATTGATTGATTTCAACTAAACAAGAAAAGAAAAAGAAAAAAACCTGATCAAGATTGTTTCCTTTCTAATCTGGCATTTAGTAAATGTCTTCAATCAAACTGGACATTGGCCACCCTTAAAATGATTGATTCAAGTCCATAGGTCATAGGTTCATACCGAGAGGGTCAATATTGCCTTGATGCAAATACCTGGACTTTTGGGCACAGAGTGATTCAGATAAAAGAAATTTAGCTTCTTAAAATCTTAGGCGGAAGTTACTGAGTTGCCCATATCTCCAGCAGGTAACCTGTTTTGTTGCCCCAGCTATGGAGAGTGACTGGCAGCTTCCTGAATCTGCCGATCTGTCTAATGTAAGGTTTTGCACATGCTGCTTGAGCCCTCTCTGTGGCATGTGCATTCCTTATTACCTAACTAGCTTCTCCTAGTCCTTTGAGATTTAAGCTTAGTGCCATCTCCTCCAGAAAGATTTTCCTGATCCCCATCCTCTGGGCTTACCTCTGTCCTGGGCTCTTCATAGCACGTGGTGTTCATTTACTTCTCTTCCTCCCACAGTTGACTGTGCAGGTGCTGGAGCATTTATCTCTGTTTCCTGCACATCACAGAGAGCTCAGCACATAGATGGTGTTCAAATATGTTTATTAAAAGAAGTGGCATCTATTTTGTGGTCCAGAGGTAAGGGTGAGGTAAGGGGCTGGTGAGGAAAGTACCACAGTTACCTGCAGACAAACTTAAACAAAAGACTCAAACCCTGCTATTATGAGCACAAATGAGGAAACTCCTGAAAGGAAGAGTGCTGGTGATTCTGATCAAGGCCAAGGGAACTGGTAGAGTGAAGACTGCAGGCACTCACTGAGATGGCTTGGAGGTGCTCACCAAGGGGTCCTGTTTATGCGTCCAGTGCTGAACTCACTCATAAAACCCCTAGATAAGAGCACTCAGACATCAGCCAGATTGTTAATAATTTATGTTTATCCCAGAATATCTTTCAAACCGTCACTTGCAAGTTTATAATAGTGTCAAATAGTGATTTGGGTATATATCTAGGCCTCAGTTCCCAAGCAATTAAAATTCCAGGTTGAGATTTTTGAAATTTTATTTAGTATATATGTTACTTCATGAACTAGCACAGATTAAATATATACCCACATCAAGAATTCTTCTAGGTACATGTAAGTATATGAAAACAAAAATGTTGGGGGAAAGTTATTGTTCCATTTCCCATTATTCAAATTTAAGAACTAAATTTTAAATGTGTTGTAAAATTCATTGATTTACTAATAATATTTCTTCTAATTAAAAATAATTCAGCTCATAATTCTATGATAAAATCAAATAATTCCTTTTGTACCTGAGCAAAACTTCATTGTAGAGTTCATGTGCTGTTTGTAACAAGTCATCACCATGTCATTCTGAACCTTGGATTATTTGTCACTGTGGCACAGAAATTATTATTAAGGTTGGAGTTTGAGAGAGTATTTCAGATGGTATCCTTCAAAAGCAGTATGTAGCAATCAATTTTTAAGTAAACTGGATGATTGGAAACCCCTGCCTTTTTTTCTTTCTTTTTTATTATATTTTATTGATAATGCTATTACATTTGTCCCAATATTTCCCCTTCGTCCCCTCCACCCAGCACCCCCCACTCCCTCAGGCAATCCCCACACCATTGTTCATGTCTATGGGTCAAGCATATAAATTCTTTGGCTACACGATCTCCTACACTGTACTTTACATCACCACTGTTAGTCTGTAACTGCCAATTTCTACTTCTTGATCCCCTCACCTCTTCACCCATTTCCTTACACCCCTCTTTCATCTGGCAACCCTCAGAATGCTCTCCATATCCATGATTCTGTTTCTGTTTTTCTTACTTGCTTAGTTTGTTTTTTAGATTCAATGGTTGATAGATATGTATTTATTGCCATTTTATTGTTCATAGTTTTGATCTTCTTCTTTTTCTTCAATAAGTCCCTTTAACATTTCATATAATAATGGTTTGGTGTTGATGAACTTTAGTTTTTTCTTGTGTGGGAAGCTCTTTATCTGCCCTTCAATTCTAAGTGACAGCTTTGCTGGGTAGAGCAGTCTTGGCTATAGGTCCCTGCTTTTCATGACTTGAAATATTTCTTGTCATTCCCTTCTAGCCTGCAAAGTTTCTTTTGAGAAATCAGCTGACAGTCTTATGGGAACTCTCCTATAGGTAACTAACTGCTTTTCTCATGATGCTTTAAGATTTTCTCTTTATCTTTAACATTTGGCATATCTCTCTTTGGCATTTGATTCATGATGTGTCTTAGAGTGGGCTTCTTTACATCCATCTTATTTAGGACTCTCTGTGCTTCCTGGACATCCACGTCTATTTTTTTCATCAAATTAGGGAAGTTTCTTTCATTATTTTGCAAATAGATTTCCAATTTCTTGATCTTTCTCTTCTCCTTCCGGCACCCTTATAATGTGAATATTGGAACACTTGAAGTTGTCCCAGAGGCTAATTACACTATCCTCCTTTTTTTTTTGGATTCTTTTTTCTTCTTGTTGTTCTGTTTAGTTGTTTTTTGCTCTTTTATGTTCCAAATCATTGATTTGATTCTTGGCTTCATCCGATCTACTGTTGTTTCCCTGTGAATTGTTCTTTTTCAATCAGTGTATCCTTCATTTCTGACTGGATCTTTTTTATGCTGCTGAGGTCCCCTCTAGGTTCCTTGAGCATCCTTTTAACAAGTGCTTTGAATTCTGCATTTTATAGATTGCTTATCTCCATTTTGTTTAGTTCTTTTTCTGGAGTTTTGATCTGTCCTTCCATTTGGGCCATGTTTCTTTGTCTCCTCATTTTTGCAGCCTCCCTATGTTTGTTTCTGTGTATTAGGTAGAGCTGCTATGGCTCCCTGTTGTGGTAGTGTGGCCTATTGTAGCAGGTGTCCCATGGGGTCCAGTGGCACAGCCTCCCTTACCACCAAGCTGCATACTCGAGGTGCATCCTTCATGTGGGCTGAGTATCCCCTCCTCTTGTAGTTGAGGCTTGATTGCTGTCGGCAGGTCTATGGGAAGGATTTACCAGTCTGCAAGGACTGGCTATATCCATTGACCACCAAACTCTGCCCTCTGTGGAGGATCAGTTGTGCAGGAGCAGGGTGGTGGTGCTCTGACATGGTCTATAGCTGTCCACTGGATGTGAAGGCTCTGGTGTTTCTGGGTAGTGCAGGTCAAGGTCAGCTCCCTATCTGTGTTCTGCTCATGGCCATCTTGCATGAGTTATAAAGTAATCTGAGATGGTTGCTACTTGTGCTGGACTCAGAGATTCCCAGTTGAAGCCAAGCTGTGAATCTAGGTTAGTTGCTGCTAGTGGTGGACCTGGGGACACTTAGCAAGAGGTTTGGGGGATGAGGACTCACTGAGGCCAGCTGTTGCTTGTTTGAGAGGGTTTAGGAAGTTGTAAAGCATGCGCCAAGACCAGCCATTCGTATGGAAAAGTCACTGTTAACAGCTTGGATAGGCCTATAAGCTGGGTTGGGAGTCTCAAGGGATTTCCAGGGTGGGACAAATGGTGTTAGCCAGTTTGATGGAGTCTCAGATATGGCACTTGCTGGACAGCTCTGTGCCTCTGTGGGGGGAGGGTTCAGACAAAGGGCAATGGCTTCTGCCCCCCTTTCTTTCTGGGACAAAGCTGTCCCCCAGCACTCACCTTGATCCCAGACACTTTAGTTCATCCCTGTATGCCACCGATGCCTTTCAAGCTGCTTCCCCAGTGCTAGAGCTCAGAGAGAGTGAGTCTGGGTAAGTCTGTGTGTGGGTTCTTTAAGAGGAGCTGCTTGGGGCTCTGGAAGTTACTTCTACTGACTCAATCCCTGCTGGTTTTTGCAGGCAGAAGTTATGGGGACTTCCTTTGCTGGCAACTGGAATCCTGGGCTGAGCAGTCTGGTGTAGAGCTGAAACTCCTCACTCCCGAGATATCCCTCCTGAATTTGTATTCATCACACATGGATGTGGGACCAGCCTATTCTGGGTCTCTTCCCCTCCTACCAGTCTGGATGGATGTAGTTTCTTTAATTCTGTAGTTATCAGACTTCTGTTCAACACCATTTCTGATGGTTCTGAGGATGGTTATTCTATAATTTAATCGTAATTTTGATGTGGTTCTGCAAGGAGGTGAGCCATGTCTGCTTATGCCACCATCTTGACTAGAAGTCTAGTCTGCTTTTCTTTATCTCTGATCTCAGAGCTCTGTGATGACTGATCCTGCTGATGTAGGCTGGGTGAAGTGCCATTAACTCTGCTTAGTTGACACTATCCCTAGTTCTGTTACTCAGTGTTGCTGAGGTATCATAACTTTAATATTTTCTTCTGTAAAATCCTGACAAAGGGTAGAATACTTTTGTGTTAAAGTGTGATTAAGTTTCTTCTCCTTAGGAGAAATCCTTTTTAAAATCTTACATTTTAAAATCTAAATGCTTGTTCAGTTCCAGCTGACATGTGGTATGTCCCCTTCTGAATACTGAAGCCTTTTCTTCTCTAAGCTGGGAGGGTGTCTTTGTGGGATTGAATGGATAATTACATTTGTCTTTTGGAGGTTTTTTTGTGTCATCACTTGTGCTCCTCGAGGCCACCAAACTACCTTGTTAATTAATGTTCCAGGCTCTCTTCATCTGCCAAGAGTTCACTCTTCAGGGGACCTGGGAGAGGTAACTCCATTTTACCATTTTTCAGATGAGAAAAATAAAACTCAAAGGGATTAAGTAACTCCCTCAGATTTAGACATTGTCTGTCCATGCAGTGTGGAGTACAGGAAGGGTGGAGCTATAACTGTGTTCAGAAAAGACCATAAACATGATTAATTCAGGACATTGCCCTGTTCATTCCTCTTCCCTCCTCTCCTCTCTTCAATAAGTCTTTTCCATCCACTCCATGATTAAGTGACTCAGCTGTCCCCTCCCGAACATTTACTTTGCTTGTGTGAATGGAGCCTTCGAGAGCTGGGGATGGTGAAGTTTTGCTGGACTGTGTGTAGTTTATCATTTCTAGTTAGAGCATCTTGAGGAGAATTTGAACTCTTTTACTTCTCAGCACTGGACTTATGCTGGGTATCCATCAAGCAGGTCCTTCAGCTATGCTATTTTTCATTTGCTCAGGGCTTTTCGACTCTAGGAGAATGAGGTTGGTAAAGTACCATTGGGACAACTATCCCCAGTTGGGGATTATTATGCCTACTTCTCTGTAGACACTATTAACTCATTCATTCATTTCCTCAGTCAACATATCTTAATGCACCAGAAACTGCCACAATGATATAATGTCCAACAAGAATAAGAGAAGAGCTACCATGCTCATGGAGGGTGTTTTGGAGGGAGAGAGAAATAATGACCAAGGACACAAACAAGATAATCACCTCGTGACATATAATGCAGGAAATAAATGGGGAACTTACCAGAGAATATCCCAAGAAGATGATTCTGTAATTGGAGTTGTCTAGAAGACCACTTCAAGGAGCTGTCTTCTGTACTGACACCTGGCAGACAAGAAGGGCTTAGCCAATACAGAACCTGGAGAAAGACCATGCCAGGCAGTGGGAACAGGAGAATGCTCAGAGGTGGGGATGAAGCTGACTTAGTTGAAGGGTTGAAAACGGGCCAGTGTAGTTGGAGCATAGTGAGGGAGGAGGTGTAGTAAGAAATGGGATAGGGCCCGACCTTGGTGGGTTTTGTCAGCAGCAGTAATTTTTAGTTGTAACATAACAGCACAGTCACACTGGCTGTTTCCAGTAAGTATTCATTTGACTGGCTTATGCTTTGTGTTAGATATTTAGATTCTCACCCCTGTCATAAGCCATGGTAAGGATGATTGTACCGTAAAAGCATGTATTTTACTATTTCCTGTTAATCTTCCCAGACTATCAGCATTAGGTGAGCTGTCAAGAATTGAGGAACTTGGTCCCCAGAGAGGTGACCATTTCACCCCCTGAGGACATGAGCTGGAGTGGAGCACAGGTTGCTCCTGTTCCTGTTCTGACCTTCCTGTTTATCCAAATCATTCTGAGACACTTGCGTTTCCTTTGGCAGCCCACACAGCACTTAACCTTCACCATGCAAATTAGTATTAATCTATCAAGGATTCTAGGCCAGTCTGTTTTTGTCCCCATTAACCTCTGGCTAGCCCTACACTTTTCCAATAAAGAGAACTCCATTTCCTAATCAATGGTCACTTCCAGATGGAAATCATAATTATGGCTATGCAGCATCCAGTTAGCATGCACAGCTTTTATAAGCGTGATTGATAGAAATGAGGCGATGGGACTGAGTGGGTCTCATGGCCACTTGCTTTGTTCACCTTATTTTGCATGTTATGTAGTGTGGCCATGTATTTTATTGTTCTAATAGATACTCTTTTGGGAATGAAGGGAACTCTGTTAATAATTACACCACAAAAACAGACATAAACTGGGGTGGGCAGTCATCCTAGGTTTTCAGTATTTGGATACCACACTGTTATGTTTTCTAGGCTTTTCCATATAACAATGAGTGATGATCACTCTTTCTTGCTCCTTCTATTTCAGTCAAGTACATTAAGTCTGTCCATTTTATGGGTCTAGAGAGAAAGTCACAAAATCACTTTTTACACAGGCTGTGGTTTATTGGTGGCTTATGCCAAGCTTAAGAATGAAATAGCTAAGCCCTCTGTAACCATAGGGCTGTCCTGAGGCCCTAGATGGTTAGGAAAGTGGCAGAGAGGTCTCAGAGTGGTTTGCTTCCCTCACTCCACAGTCACCTCCTGCACGACGAAAGCACCTGAGAGGAGAGAGGTGGAGGTGGCACGGAGATAATTTGCCTGATGCTCTCTGGTTAGACCACCTGCTAGTGACAGGAAAGGTGGAAAAGGAGTTATTTTCAAGTCAGAAAATAATTTTCCACAGTGAGAACCTGTTGTGTGTGCTAATAAGAAATGGACTGTCTTGACAGAAAGGGATAAATGGGGTGAAACCAATTTATTACTCTTAGCATTACAGGAAAGAAAAATATGTAACTCTGAATATCCTCAATTGGCAATAGTAATTTTTATTATTCTTTAATTTATTAGAAAATCTTTAAAAAGAATCTTGGCTGAATGCTTGTTTTCTTTTTTGCTTAAAGAGCACACAACTGTTGGATAAATTAACATTATATTCCGTCTTCCCTCCCCAAACCGTATCTAACCTAAGGTCTATCAATCAAGTTAAAGATGTTCTTCAGATATCACTTCCAATGAATCTGTCAATAACACATTCTTTCAACTGGGGTGAAGTTCTTGAAGATGCAAATAATTCCTAAATAGAATCTGATGGTTCATTTTTCCTGAAGACCACTTTTCTTCTTTAACCTGAGAACTAACTGAGGCTTCCTGTAAGAGAATGTGTAGTTAGATGAATTAGACTAACAAATATCTGACACCACAATTGTCCATTAGGCTTTAAGGAAGCCATACCAACACCCTGAGATGCTGTTGACATTTATAGGGAAGCTCACCTAATCCTCCAGTGGCCCATACCCTCCTCTTCCCTGGCCCACTATTGTTTTCTATGCTTTTTCATTGTTATTTTTTTACAACTGCAAAAAAAGTGAGCCTTCTCCCATATTAGGACAGCTGCCCCCTCAGTTTAGTGCAGCTCAGCCTGAAATAAATGTTTTTAGTAAACAACTGGGATATGACTACATAACTAACAAATAAAACAGGGATGGGGTTGTGATTTGATTCTATGGAAAAATAACAAATTACCTAGTGTGAATCACATAAATGCAGGATTAAAGATGCTCAACACTAAAATAATTTTGCCATCTAGACCAGTGCCCCAAATAAAGTACAATGTGAGCCACATATGCAATGTAAAATTTCCTGGTAGCTACACACTCACACAAAAGGAGAAATTAATTTTAATCATTTATTTTATTTAACCAAATATATGCAAAATGTTATCTCCACACATGATCAATATAAAATGTATTAATGAGATATTTTACATTTTTTCATACTTTGAAATCTGGAGCACATTTCAATCCACACTAGCCACATGTTCCATGTTCAGCAGCCATGTGTGGCTAGTGGCTGCTGTGTTGGACAGACAGGACAGCTTCAGGGGTGTCAAACTCATTTTCACTGGGGACCACATCAGCCTCGTGGTTGTCTTCAAAGGGCTGAATGTAAATTTAGGACTGTATAAATGTGACTACTCCCTAACTAGGGGCAAGGAAATTAACTACTCAGTGCTGCCACCAGGTAGAAACAAGGTGCTGGGCTGGGTAAAATAAGGTGGAGCGTTGGATTTGGCTAGTGATCTGTGGCCTACACATAGGCCACAGGTCACTACCCAAAATGACTTTTGCTACTCATAAGGTAGTCTATGGACAGATGCCATTCTGTGAGCTCTTTGGTACAGGTCCACAATGAGATAAGCTTAGAAACTGAAAGAAAGTGTTTAAAAACTCTTGTAGCAATTTGATATTGCCATGATATCTAAACATGTGATCCTTTTAAAAATAATTGTTTCTTAATTAGTCTGCATTTGGTTTGGGGTAGGAGTGGGGCAACAACCTGAATCTTCCTCACAGATAGCTTGAGAAGCCCTGCTCCGGACCTGTCACCCTCCTTGCTTCTCAACCTCAGGTTAGTCTGACAACCTGTAGAAATAGACCCCTCAAAACTCACTAGCACAGTGCATGATGGAAGTGCAGTTTCATTCTGGTTCTCATTGTCTTCACTGTTTTATGATATTTAATTGTTGATTGCTTTTTTCCTCTTTTCCCTTTTTTTTCTTAAAACTTGATCTCCCTAAAAGTTTTTCTTAACTGATTTTGTTATTATCCTTCTGCCTTCTAAATCCAAGGTCACCAGGGCATAGCATGGTTGGAAGTGAGCTAATTTAGGAAGAGTAATTTGTCCATTAAGCATAGTATGATGAGAGTGAGAAGATGGGAGGTGGGTCTCCAGGGAGAGGAAGTGCGCATGTATTAGTCACAACTCCCAAGACAAATAGAACCAATAGTGCATTTCTTTCTTTCTCTCTCTTCCTCCCTCTCTCTCCCTCCCTCCCTCCCTCCCTTCCTCCCTCTCTCTCTCTCTCTTTCTTTCTTTCTTTCTTTCTTTCTTTCTTTCTTTCTTTCTTTCTTTCTTTCTTTCTCTTTCTTTCTTTCTATTATCTATCTATCTATCTATCTATCCATCCATCCATCCATCCATCCATCCATCCATCCATCCATACATCCATCCATCTGGAGGGAAAGGGAAGGGCACAGAGAGAGACAGAGACAGAGAGAGAAATGATAAGGAATTGGATTATGCAATTATGGAGGCTAAGAAGTTCTAAGATAGATACACAGTGGGCAAGCTGGAGACTTGGGAGATCCAGTATGTAGTTTCAGTGAGAATTTAAAGAACTGAGAACTAGAAGAGCCAATGATATAAGTTCGTTCCAGTCCCCAAACCTGCAGGGTTGACACCCAGAAAGAGCCAAAGTTCAGCCTGAGTTTGAAAGCCAGAAAAGACCAATGTCCCAGCTCAGAGCAATCAGGCAGGGCAAGTTCCCACTTACTCTCTGGAGAATCAACCTTTTTGTTCTATTCAGACATTCAACGGATTGGATGAGGTCCACTCAGACTGGAGAGAGCAATCTGCTTTACTCAATCTACTGATTCAAATGTTAATCTCATCCAAAAAACACCCCCACAGACATACCCAGAATAAAGTTTAATTAAATATTATGCCATCCTATGGTCCAGTCAAGTTGACACATAAATTACCCATCATAGTGCATATGGAATTCAGATGGGAGGTGATAGAGCTTGTATATGGGCAGTAGTCAGGTGTGAAAAGGAGAAGAAAGGACTAACTTGAGAGACTATTAGGCAGGACATGGGTTGTGAGAGAGAAGGAGCATATGAGGCTGATTCCCAGGCTTGGCTAGCAGGATTCCAGGGAGGGGCAAATCCACTTGACTGTTTCCCTAGCACCTGAAAGTTAAAGTCAAAGTATCAAAAATGAACCCCTCTCCTCCTCTTCTCTCAGTTCCTTCTTCTCACCGCTAGCTCCTTCTTCTGCCTGCCATTCTGTGAGTGACATCACCATTCTTTCCAACCCATAGGGTCAAAATCTGGAGTCACTTCTGCTGTCCTTTTTCTCTTATGTCCCAGCTCTTCTGGAGTCCTACAGCATCTATATCTACAGACTCTCTCTTTCAACTTCTCTTTTCCATTCATATTCCTTAGCAACCTGCTAGACCAGATTCATTACCTTTAGACATACTCTTGAAATATTTTCTTAATGCATCTCATTGCCAGCCTCTCTGTGCTCTACGCTACCTTGTATATCACTGATAACTTGTCTTAAGAAGCAGCTTCAAGCAACCCAAGTGTCCATCTGTAGATAAGTGGAGAGAACAGCTATGGGACATTTACACAATGGAATACTATTTGGCCATATAAAAGAAGAAAATTTTACCCTTTGTGACAGTATGGATGGACCTGGAAAATTATGCTAAGTTAAATAAGCCAGTCAGAGAAAGACAAATACCATGTGATTTCACTCATATGTGAAATCCAATGAACAAACTGAACTAACAAGAAAAATGGGGACAGACTCGTAGATGGAGAGCAGGAAGACAGCTATTGGTGGGGGAGGTGAAAGGGTGGAAGGTTGGAGTAAAAAGGAAAAAACACTCAAGGACATGGACAACAGTGTGGTGATTGCTGTGGGGAGAGGTATAAAGGGACTAAATAGTAATGGAAAAAATACAATAAAGATTAAATTTTTTTTTAAAAAAAAGCAATTTCAAGCCTGTTCTCCATCCCTCGAAACCCCAGTGTCTGCTCATTGCCTACTAATGATGTTTAGTCTCCTTCCCCAGAAACTCAAGATCCTCCCTGACCTGGCTCTAGCAAATGTTTTAAGGCTCATCTTCACTTTATGTTACTGAGGTCTATGCATGTCATGTACTGTGATAGATCCTGAGAGTGCAGCCCTAATAGCATGCGAAGTCCTGGAGCAAAAAGTGGCATTCACTGGGAGCACATGGTAAGAGGCTTTAACCTAAGTCAGGGTTGTCATTAAGGTGATCTTTAAATTTTTAGGAATTAGCCAGGAACAAAAAACCATAAATACTCAGGCCTAGACATTAAAAAGAATGTGATTCATTCAAGGGCTCAGATGAAAAACACATGGCTTAATCCACAGAGGAAAAGGACAAGCTCAAAATGGTGCCAGAAGGGCATAAGGCAACTATCTGAAGAACATGGGACTTAATTCTAAGGGCTGTGGGAAACCATGGAAGGATTTTAAGTAGGGATGTAAGATGATCAAAGTTCACTTTTTAAAAGTTCACTCTAACTGCTATAGATCTTAACTAGTATTAATTTCTTTTCTTTCCTAAACTTTCTCTAACATTTTTAAACCTATATTAATTTTTATCCCCATATAAGTTGGAAATTCCAAAACTTATTTATCAAATAAACTATTTCCTAACATCTCTTTGCATGCCTTTTGTTCTTTGGAACACAATTTGAAAAATGCTGACTTAAATAATGTCCTCTGCCTGAGATGCCTCCTTGCCCTGCAAATCCCAGTGCACCTCACCTGACACATGTCCAGCCGGCCCGTCTGTCCAGTGCTAGCACAATGTCTGGAGCCTCTCCCAGATTGTGCTGTCAGCTCTAAAGTCAGCTTTCCTCATCCCTGAAGCCAAGGTTCTTTTCAGATTTTAAAAGACTGCAATTCTAGGGTATCAGAGACCTCTGTCTTTTCTGAATTCCTATAGTGCGTCATTGATATTTCTCTTGGGCACTCATCAATAGACCTTGTGTAAGAAGGTACAGGTTGGTGGTTATTAGTTTTTGCATCTCTCACACTTCTGTCTTGTCCAGAGGAGAAACTTGTTTGCTACTTATTAATATAAGTATATTAATAAGAAAATATATATAATCTCAACCCTTCAGCAGCCACCCTTCCACATCTTGGGCAGAACTACAATCCTCACAACCTTGTATGGATGGGTGTCTGTCAGCCCACATGCCTGCAGGCATGCCAGAGGGCAGAGCTCTTCCTGTGCTCAGTTTATTGGGATCCTTAAAGCCTTGGCAAATTCCTATCACCTACCCTATATTTTTAGCCTGTTCTGGAATGTTATTTTATTTCATGTTTTTATCCTCACCCAAGGACACCTTTTCATTGCTTCTAGAGAAAGAAAAGAAGGGAGAGAGGGGGAGAGAGAAGGAGAGAGGGAGGGAGAGAGAAACACTGATCTGCTGTCTCCTGCATGCGTCCCATCCAGGGATTGAACCCTCAACCCAGGTATGTGCCTGACCAGGAATCAAATCTATCACCCTTCTGTGCCTGGGGCAATGCTCCAAACAATTGAGCCACACTGGACAGGGCAGGAATGCTTTATTGAGATCCTCAAGAACATCTGGGATGCACAGACTAAGACAGGTATGTGAAGGGCACATTCATTTCTTCACTGGGTTCTTCTCAGGTTCCCAGTCAGTCAACCCATGGAACAGAGGCTCGTTTCCTATTGTGCCTTTGGGTGTTTCTCAGTCTGTACCTAAGAAGAGGCTTCCTTTGGTCCAAAGGGTGTCATGGCTGCATTTCCCCTTTTGTGATAGTGTATTTGTGGTGAAGGCAAGTGGGGAGTAATGGCTTTGGTCACAGAGTGCATCCCCCACCCCCCACATCAGTGTCAGCTCCCCTTGCAGGGGCTTGTTCCTTTCACTCCTTGTGGGAAGCACTGTCAAAGATGTCAGGATAAATTCTCCGCTCCTACTTGCGCCTTTTCTTTCTCTCGCTCTCCCTCCCTCTTGTCTTTTGATTCTGTCTTGATGTCATCCCTTCAAAGTATACTACCTGTAAAATATTGATTCACAGCAGGCTGCATCTGCCAAGATCAGCTTTCTCTTCTGCTGGCGGCAAGTAATAAACCACCGCAGACACTACAGACCCAGGTGCCAGCTTCAACGTCGCCTCACACACATCTGTCTGTCTTACGTTGCCTGATTCTACATAATGAAACAGCAGTCAGAGACATTTCAGAAGTAGAGAAACCAAGTAACAACCAGTGGGGACATAAAAGAGCCACTGGAGCCTGCAAACAGAGTGTAACAGGTATCACCTCCAGCAGCAGAGGCATCAGAAGCTCCCTGGGTCCCTGATAGCAGCTTAGAAAATGTCGAAAGAAAGCAAAGCCCCCCAGTTAACTGCCCACGGGAGCATAATTGCACTGGTCCTCCACCTCCTGTCTTTCCTCCTTTCACCCAGTCATTGTGGGCCAGCTTGTTGCACTGACAACTTATGAACCTGCTGGGAATATCAAATGCAGAGGTAGATCTTACGAAGTAGGCAGGTGAATTTTGTTTGCATAGGAAAAAAGAGTATTATTGGCCAGAGAGCGGGGCAGGGTGGTGAAGAGCTTGGACTCTGGACCCAGAACTTGGGTTTGGTACCTGGCTTTATGGCTTACCATCCATGTTATTTGGGGCAAATTACTAAACTTACATCTCCATTTCTTTGTCAGTGTTATGGGATTATTGTTATGATTAGGTGAATTAATAGTTGCAAGGCATTAAGAATAGTGCTTGGCTGTTGGTGGGAATGCAAACTGGTGCAGCCAGTGTGGAAAACAGTATGGAATTTTCTCAGAAAACTAAAAGTGGAACTGCCTTTAGACCTAGCAACTCCACTGCTGGTATTATATCCCAAGAACCCCGAAACACCAATCCAAAAGAACCTAGGCACCCCAGTGTTGATAGCAACACAATTTACAATAGCCAAGTGCTGGAAGCCACCTCAGTGCCCATCAGTAAATGAGTGGACCAAAAAGCTATGGTATATTTACACAATGGAATATTATGCAGCAAAGAGAAAGAAGGAGCTTCTACCCTTTTTGACAGCATGGATGGAACTGGAGAGCATTATGCTAAGTGAAATAAGCCAGGCAGTGAGGGACAAATACCATATGATCTCACCTTTAACTGGAACATAATCAACAAAAGAAAAAAGAAAACAAAATATAACCAGAGACATTGAAATTAAGAACAATCTAACAATAGCCAGAGGGGAGGGGGAAGGGGACAATGGGGGGAAGGGCTTTCAGGAACTACTATAAAGGACACACGGACAAAACTAAGGGGGAAGGTGGAAGCAAGAGAGGGAGGTGGGGTGGTGGGAAGTGGTGGGGGGAAAATTCAGACAACTGTAATTGAACAACAGTAAAATAACAAAAGAATAAAGAATAGTGCTTGGCACATAGTGCTATTAAAATATTTATTAAATACATATATACAAACAATTTCCCTGATTGGAAGTCAAAAGTCCCAGTTAATGGGAGCAGTGTGATCATTCCTCTTCCCTTTTGGGGCTATACCTCCTCCTCCTGGAAGGCTCCAGAGCAGATACACCCTGGGGAACCAGCGAACACTGGTGAGGGCAGGGCTGAACATTCTGCTCTTGCTTTGTCTGCAAATGTGTACTTGTTCTGAGGTGTCCCATTCTCTGAGAAGGTGACTTTTTATTCATAAGTATAGAAGTTGTGGGAAAAGTTTCCTGAACCTCAGTGACATGTGTCTGTGTCATTCACATCCTGGCTGAGGCAACAAAGTATTAAAAACAGAAGCAGCTGTCCAAAGTCAGTAAATCCATCATCAGAGATGACAGCTGTGGGTTTGCATCCTTGTTTTACTGTGACTTTGAGAAAGCTGGTGAAGGTGGCCATGGCATCCAGCTCTGGCCTGTGAAGAATGATGATTTTTTTACTCTATGAAGCTACTGAGGAGACCTTACCACTTAGTACTCTCCAGGGAACCTTCCCTTTTGCAGTACAGGGAAATTTACCCCTTGTGACTGACTGTTAAGCTTCCTTTGAAGTCTGTTTTAATTCAGATTTGGTTCATTTCATGATAGCTTTAGAGTCAGTGGGGAGAACGTTTACAATATGACAAACTAGTAACCTGTATTTTTTAATGTTCTGTTAGAGCAATCATGGGTCTTTTTTACTCAACGGTCTTTTGCTTTTTGTTGGAAGAGATGTCCTTTGAGACCCCTCAGTTTCTCACTTTGTATTCTTTCTCCTCTTCAAGCCTCTCTGCACAGTGGTAGGCTTCCTTTTGTAGAGGCAGGCTGGAGAAAGTTTTATCTGAAGCTTGCTATTGTCAGTGGTGTGTGGTCAAAAAGGAGACTGCCAAGTCAAGTGTCGTATCCATCCCACCACTGGGGCAGGGGCGGGGCTAGCTCCTCCAGGATGAGAGTGCTTATTTCTATTTCCCAAAGGCCTTGAAGGGCACTACAATCTCATGGGCTTTGTGTGGGTTCAATGGGCTCACCCTGTCATCCTCTCTATGGCATGCTCCACAGAACTGTCTTGTTCTTCTTTAAACAGGGATCCTAAGTTATCATTTGTGTCCCTTTTCAGATATACAGCAGGAGGTTAGCACTATTCAAAGCATCTTGGGATCCCAATGGTGAAGCTATGGGACATGGAATATCTGGGCATAAAGAGTGATAAGTGAGGCGCCCACAGGAAGACACAGGCTAAATCTTGACCCTGAGCCAGGTTTTGTCAAAAACATGATGTGGAGAATGAATGTCTTCTATTTAAAAAGGGAGATGAAGGTGGGGGGGGTCACTTGGCAGGCACATATAGGGGTCCAGTGAGGTGATCAACTGCCTGGGCTTACGGATCAGTTCCCAGTTGTAAGGCCTTGGGGAAAATGACTTCACCTCCCTATCTTCAGCTCCTTATCTTTAAAATGGGTTGTTATGAGGATTGAATTTGATAATCCATGTAAAGTACTTAGTAAGGTTCAGATTAATATGAACATGTTAGTATAAAGAAGTATTGAGGGTAAGGAGTTCCTCAGGATCTATAACCCCTTTGTAATGCAATGGGAAAACCTTGGAAAAGGAATCTTTTAAAAGCCAGTTAATAAAGAACTTAAAGGTCACCCTTGGTTTTTATCCACTAGCAAAATTGTTCATACTCTTCCTCCTATTCTACCTGCTCACCTCCCTGGTAAGTAGTAGGCCCTCAATAAATATTTGTTCCACAAATGAACAAACGTATTCAGTCTCATATTTATGTCTGTGAGCTTAGTAATTATCAGTAGCCTAAAAAATGCCACCATTGGCTCCACTAATCTAATTTCAATTTTATTGTTCTTTTCAATTTAAAAAATTGTCCTATTTTTTATTTGGTTATTTTTTCAGGCCTGAGACTGAAGAGTCTGTGTTAATTTGCATGACTGGGCCAACCTAAATCATATTGAGTATTATCTACATATTGATTTAACCAATATTTATTGATAATCTTCCATATTTCACAAGGTGCTGTGGTTTGTTTCTACTTTCAAGATCTGAAAGAGAATAAAATAGACTAGAACAATATACCTCAAGATGTATGGAGACAGATGTGAATAGTGGCTGTTGTATAAATACAAAGGAAGAGAATTTTACCCACCTCATGGGAGTGTGCACATGCGGGGATGGAGGGACTCAGGGAAGTTTTCTACAGAGGATAGCATCTAATATATGCATAGTGATGTGTCACATTTCAGTGAATAGGTAGATACTATGGTGAGAAAATGTTTTAGACCAACTAAACATTTAGTAAAATATACTCTGGTACAAGGGGATGAAAATCCTAGGATGTGGGAGTTGACACTCAACATGCAGCCCTCAAAATATAAACCAAATTATCTGGCTGAACTTCCATAGTGTAGCCTCTTTAACCTTTCTTTCTTTCTTTCTTTCTTTCTTTCTTTCTTTCTTTCTTTCTTTCTTTCTTTCTTTCTTTCTTTTTCTTCTTTCTTCTTTTTCTCCCTCCTCTCTCCATACCTCCATTCCTCCTCTTTCCCTCTCTCCCTCCCTTCCCTCTATTTTATTACCTCCTTTACTGAGATATACTTGCCATCTTTTACTTAGGGGAGTGGAGGTAGGAAAGGGTAAAAGAGGGACAAATGGTGATGGAGAAGACTTGACCTGGGATGGTGAACACACAATACAATGTACATACTTTTTAAAAATTTAAAAAAAAAAAGGCAATTTGGTTCTGTGACTATCCTACTAGAAAGTCAATGAGAATTTGGAGAACAGACCAATGAGTCTTTCATGACTAACTAAACTACAATTTTAGCTTTAAGCTTCTGGTGGCAGGAATCAACCAAAGAAAGCAAGGGTATTGTGTAGGGCATGATTCTCACAGTTTTTGTTCCTGAAGAGAAACAATGAGTGAGCTTTATTTTGTGTTGACTAATATCTGTTAAGAAAGAACAATGGCAAGAGTTAGGTAGAAATATCAGTAAATCGCTTTTATTAAAATATTGAGATAGGACACACAGTGCCTGCCATATTACTTAGGAAATTGTTTGGATAACAAAAGCCCTTCTACTTCATGAGTAAACACAAGCAACGGTGTAGGAGTCACAGGGAGGCTAGTTCATGTAACGGTTGGCATCTGCAATGATAAGAAGAAATGATCAAGGTTTGGAAAGCAAAAGAAAACTCATTTGAAGAGGGAGAATCAATAATGTTAGCTAGCATGTTTGCTCATGTATAAAATGAGGAGTTTGGGGCTAGATCAAGCCCAAGGTTCTTGCCATCTTTGACACATTATGAACCTATGGATCCAATAAGGAGCTGACAGGCTACAGAGGGAACTGACAGGCTTATTTATAAAAACTTATTACACTGTTTTTTCTCAAGAATAGAAGGTTCTGCAAATAATGTTTAAATTTAGGGCATTTTTAAAGACAAAAATTAAAAAGAACAAAATGCGGGAACAAATAACGGAACACACACACACACACACACACACACACACACACACACACAAAGAAGCGCCACACTATCAGACTGATGCTTCAATGCATATGCCATTTTCTCTGGGAGTGAGATATTTGGAAATTTCATTAAATCTTTGGAACATTGAATAGCATTTAGTATACAGTTAATTTGTTGTATTAAAGAGTATATCCAAAGCCCCCAAGAGTGGGGAATTTTAGGAAACTTCAGTAACCTACAGCCATGTGTAGCTTTGGTTTTAAGAGAATTTGCTTCAAAACAGAAAATTAGACTAACACCTGGCATTCTATGTTCAGTTGAACATTTTGGAAGAGAGAGAAACGTGTGCTTCCCAATCATGAGTTGTCACTGGAAGTGGTTGCCCAATCATGAACACCTTTGTCAAAAACCCTTGCCTCTTGGTAGGATCATATGACTATTCTTGTCAGTGGTCTATTAGTGGAAATACTGTACCTCCTTTCTTGGCTCAAGATGTTAAGAATTTAGTAGACCTTCACCATAGTCTCTGTTTACCCTTAAGATGGGATGTAGAAGACTCCACAGTCCTAGGGGATGGCAAAACCTTATAACAGAAGAAGCTCAGCTCACTGATGCACCACATAAAGAAATCTTCCCATCTACCAGAAACCCTGTTAAGTGAATAAGAAGTAAATTTCTATTGAGCCTTTAGGGTTTATTTTATAGCACTTTTCTGATTGATAAAGATACCAAATCCCTTGGTCCTGTATAGGATGGTAAATTAGTTCGTTGGAGAGAAACATACACACTCTGATTGGTGAGTGTGGAGCCTATTGAGAATTCTGATATGTCCTATGATCTAAAGCTATAAGGAAAGAGAAATTAGGAATACTTTTTTAGTGGTGTTAAGCTCTTACTAGAATGCTCCAGTTTTCTTCTTGTTTATGTTGAGGTGGGACATTTTGCTGCAGCCATTCAAAGTATCAAAGAGTTGCTTCTCGATAATTTACAACTTGATTTCAGGGTTACAAGTTTCTTACTTTTTTGCAGCAAAAATAATGAGAGGGAATAAGTGTGATTGGCATGAAGTGGGGAAGAAATGTGGCTAAAACTAGAAGAAAATATCATTTATTTTTACACTTACTCCACAAAACTTATGAAATAAACCATAGAATCTTTAACAGTCAATAGCCATGGCACATTTCTGCTATTGCTAGCATTAAAAAAACATAATGGGCCAAGTAACATGTGTCATAGATATATCTGAGGGTCAAAGGAATTTCCTGTTAAAACCCAATCTTACTCCTTTAATTGGAACTCACAGTTCTTTGTAGCTGCTTGTAGTCAGCACACTCTTTAAGCACTGTGCCACAAGTAAACCCAAGTGCTAGATGAACAGTCTCATATAATCTTAAAGGCAGAACTCTATAGACTTGTATAAAAATAGCACCATTGTAAAATAGCACCATTGATAGAAAATGATCATAACCAAAACCTGGGCAAGGGAAAATTATACTATACACTATAACAAATGTTATGTAGTAAAACAATTTAATTAGTATAATGACAAGGTGTGCCACGTCCTCTTCCAACCATGTTGTCTGACAAGGTACAGGACGTGGAAAGAGGGAATTCAAGGAATCCATCTTTCTGGAAAAGAACGCGGCATACAAAGGGGGGCGGTAATTTTCCTGGGATTGCTTTTAATAATCCTTGTTGATATTATTCATGGTCTTGCTTTGTGACCTGATTTCACATAAGAATAGGCCATGAGGAAAGAGAGGTTCGAAGCCAGTCAATGATTGATTTTGAGGGAAAGTCTGAAGGGACAACTAGTTCTCCTCAGACTATTGAATCATGCCCAAATTGTGTAAACAAGGTGTTTATAAACCCGAGTAAGAAATTATCCTCAATTGTTCCCATAAAAGAATTCACGAATCAGTCATAACAGGCTGAATTGTTGGTAGATTTTTCCATGCCTGTTCCTTACCCACAGATATAAAGGGTCTTCCAAGAAAACAAGAAAAAACTATATAGACCCCTGCCCACAGCCCAGGGGTACCCCTGGGTAGCATATTGGATTAATGGTAAGTTATGGTATCCCCAAAGAGGAGCTAATAGTCTCCAGAGGGTTCCAGATCCCCCATTGCCTTATACAGGGGCATATAATGAACATGGCATTAGAATGGTCAATAAGGTTGGAGTCCAAGTGCATTATAATAGTCTAAATTTCATGGAAAGGTTAGCTCGAAGCAGACCTCCCTGGTGTTTTTTTACTAAGGAACAAAGCAGGTCAGTATTCCACCAGCTTGTCAAAGGATTTTGCCCACAATTCCCCCTATCATGCAGCAACTTCAAAAAGGAACTTTCTGAATTATCCAAATAGAAATAGAATAAGACATGAGAAAGTCAAGAATGGTCTATATCCTATAAAATTTAATAAAATTGTCTATCACCTTTTAGGTCAAAAGGTTTATTGTGGCTAGATTTCCTCTCTATCTCTCCTTATGTGTTTGTTTTGGTGATCAAAAGGTGGTGGGATTGTTAGATATTTATATTTTAGGTTTATTGATTTGAATAATTCCAATGAAGTTGTATAAAATAACTTCTTGATCAGAGAATAAAATCCCCTCTAATGAAATAGCTCCTGAATGTCTAAAAGTTGTTGCAGTAACAGCCCCTCCTTTACCTTGAATAGGAATATATATCAATTAGAATTAGACAGGCAAAGAAATAAGAGAAGCTGCTTAGCTATTACAAACCAAATGTGTAGAAACAATTACCAGAGACCTCCACTCAATCGAGCATATCCTTTTGCCCCATGACAAATTCCGAGAACTTTAATAAATAATAAGACATTCAAATTCTGTACATACACCTATTTCTAATTGTTTGCATTTAATAGGTTACTAGATTAGCATGACCAGATATTTGGGTAAAAAACTTCCTGCTTCACCTAATCGCAAATGTTAATCACTGCCAAAAATCAAAATATAAAAATCTGTTTGTACTTGCAATAAATGGAACAGAGCTTCACCGTCCTCTGAGTCATGTTGTCGTCTGTTACCCATCGCTGACGCCTTACCCACCTTCAGGAGACCCTTGACCCAGCTGCGGCCTGACCGCAGCAAAGGTGAAGGAGAAAAGAGCAATTACAGTCAGGATTGTTATGGACATATTAGTATATTAAATACACCAACTAGGTTGGACAATACAAACACAAACCTCCCTCCTAGGGTGAAGATTAATGTTTGTAGATACTTTTGTGTTTTGAATACCTCAAAGAGTCCTGCTGTCTCTCTGGGGTGACTTTTGTGTGTGTGTAATTCACAGAAAGACTTTATCAGTCAATGCCTACTTTACTCAACTCTGTTTGTGTGAAGATCAAATATTAAATCATTGTTCTTTGAAAGTCTCCTAAGCAACCCAGAACACATTTTAGTAGACTATTAAAATTTATTTATATCTTTTTTTTAAATGATTGGGGATTATTTAGAAGTAACAAGTTCCTCCAGGGCCAGGACCAACGTAAAGAACTGAGATACCTATAGAGTAAAATTTAAGGGGGCACTAATCTCTGCATCTGCATGACCCTGAGAGTAAGTTCCTCCTCTAGGCCTCACCCTAGTCCCGTCATTGACTGGCACAGATTAAATAGTTTGAAAGGTGTACATCTGAGGTGTGCAGAACAAACTGGGACTGCTTAAACATAGTGTCAGAGTTGGGGTGTCTGGTAGTAACTTCTGAATGAAAAATGTAAGGAAATCAGCTCCAATGTCAAGGTGAGTACCTGCTGAGCAAATGACACCAGGGAAGAAAAGCTCCTTTTTCGTCTTTGCTTGAATAATAATAATAATAAAAGGACCTATAATTGGATTTCCTTAAAGACTTGGAGAACTTGCGGTCTTTATGACTTTTCAGACTGAAAGGTAGTCTTTTTGAATTCTATTAACTTTGCAGCCTACATTTTTTAGAAAGTAAGATTATGTAGCTTCTGAAGGAAATCAGGAACAATGAAGTGAGCAATATTTGCATTCACAAGTTATTCTGTGTTGGAAGATTGTCACCTTTATAGAAATATCATAATTTTTCAAAAGGACCACTTTGAAGATGAAGAATAATCTTTAATCATTTCTTAAATACAAAAGTCATTTTGAATGCTCACTTTGACAATCAAAGATCCCATCACCCTTTGGCACGGTGCAGCCCACTCCAGGTAACCATATTGCAATCAAGGGCACCATTCCCCTCTCATCTTCAACTCTGCCATGATAATAGCCCACATTCACCCCCTTGTCCCTTAAGTTTCTAAAGGTTCCCGTTAGCAGAGGAACAAGAACCCTGTTATGTAGGAAATTCTAGTAGCCTGACTTCTAAAGAAATAGCAGCTAATAGCTACAGTAGAATAGAGTAGCTAGCAATTTTCATGATGGATCAGAAAACTGTATTTTTATATTCCTATCTTAGTTTAAGATCTTAAGCCTCTGTGAGAAAGAGTTAACTACACTAAGGTCACTGATAAGGAAACAAGATCTCTAAAAAAGACTCCTCCTTTTACTTACAGAAGTTTCAAGGGATCAAGGTTGATAGATTGAATTGTCTGTCTTAGAAAATGGTAAATTTTCACATCTTATGAAAAATGGTGGCAGTTTTTATGCATACTCACTACACATTGGTATCATAGTCAGGGCTCAGATGATGATCATGAATGTAAATGCTATGTTGAATGCATGCCTTCTTGGATATGACAAAATACTGTTCTGGATTCTCTTCTACTGCTTCTCTGAAATTTAGGCTGTGGGGAAACTCTCAGTCCTTGGGTGGAAGATCCCATGACCATTACATTAATTATTTTTAATATTAAAAAATACTTTATTTATATATTTTTAGAGAGAAAAGGAGGGAGAAAGAGAGGGACAGAAACACTGATGTGAGAGAGAAACATCAATCAGTTGCCTTTTGCATGGCCCCAGCCAGGAGCCTGGCCCACAACCCAGGCACTTGCCCTGACCAGGAATCCAACTGCTGATCTGTTTTTTCACTAGATGACGCCCAACCCACTGAGCCATACCAATCAGGGCTACACTAATTCCTAAGAAAAGTACTGGTATATGATTCCTTTAGCTAAAAACAAAGTCTCAGTTCAGCAATTAGATCTTCTGGCCCAAATGCTATTGCTTTCATCCTCTCTTAAAGGTAAGATTTCTGCACTGAATCCTCAACCCCATGCAAAGAACTGACTTATTTAGTTTTCTGTTTACTAGCTGCTTTTCATCTCCACAAGAGTGAAAACTAGTAGAGGGAGGAGAAATGAGGGCATAGGGTTCCTTCTCTAGGGTACTTTCCTGGTTCTTCAGAGAGTCCCTCACTTACGGGTCCCTTAGTATTGGTGAGTCTACATGTGACCTCTTCCTAGACTCCTGGGTAGTGGTGGGTCATCTCCAGACTCCTACTGGAGCCTAAGATCCAATCTCACTTCCTTGTGGCATCCTTCTGGTGCAGGGAAAACACTGTTTCCATAGACACAGACTGACTCAGAGGCTGCTCCCTTTGCCACCATGGTTCTCGTGTGTGATGGGGGTGGCCCTCAGTGGCTCCATTGAAGAGAATGCCTTCGCTAGGCTTGAAGTGAAGGAGTTGTAACCCTAGTGAGGATCCTCACACTACTAGTATGTAACAATAATAGCTTCCTCCAAATAAATATCATCATGAAGTCACTTCCCCCTTCCTTCCAGTCCTGGCCCTTTTATGTTCTTGTTGGTGGTGACTCTCACGATCAAGTTACTTTGGTGTCACAGGCAAAATGGAGGCCACAGGAGCCCATTTTAATGCTGTGATATACAACTGAAACAGAATAATCAAAATATTTTCTATTAAAAAACATTATTTAAAGAAATATCCAATTATTTCATAATTTTTGCCTGCAATCAGTTTGATAAAATACAATTAGCTTGATAAAAATCCTTTGCTGAAGACTGCTTTGTCCCAGCTCTGGTATAGCTCAAACTCCACTAGATTGTGTGCTGTGTACCCATCCTCACTAGTGTGCTTTTACACAAACACCGGCCCAGCTGAATTCTCAAGTGCAGAGACACATGCTCCCTACTCACCTGGAACTAGTCAGGACATGGGTGTTCCCCACCTGTCATTCATTCCTTGACTGATTTTAGGGGACTATGTCTCCCTCGGAAGATGGAGATACTATCTATTGGGTTGGCCAACAAGTTTGTTTATTTTTTCTGTAAAATGAAAGACACATTTTTCTTTTCCACCAATAACTTTATTGATTTGGATGTTTTCAGTATGTCAGCTATCTCTTGCGTGGCATAATGTTGATTGTTTTCAATTAATGTCTTGATTTGATCGCTATCAACTTCAACTCATCTACCCAACCGTGGAGAATCGTTCAGCAGGAAATCTCCAGCACTAAATTTTGCAAACCACTCTTGACACATTTGATCAGTCATGGTACCTTCTCCAACACTGCACAAATCTTTTTTTTCTGCATTTCAGTTGTGTTTTTACCTTTCTTGAAATAATAAAGCATAATATGCTGAAAATGTCATGTATTTTCTTCCATCTTCAACATTAAAATGGCTACAAAAAATTCACCAATTTGGTAAGTTGTTTTTTAGATGAATGCTGATATGACAGCTGTCACAATACAATCTAACAAAATTGTTTTTGAATGAAGTTAAAGTCAACTAAGTGCTACTGGAGCCATCTTACAAAAATAAAACTGAACTAACTTTTTGGCCAACCCATAAATGTCTATTATTTTTAAAGAGCAATTAATATTTTCCCTTGTTAGACACTCTGTTAAATCCATAACTCACAAAGAATAATTTCATAAACCATTGGCCTAATACCCTTTACAGATAATTTAATCTCCTCAGGAAGGGATCTTGTCCAGCATCTGGGACACAGAGACAATAACTAGGTCACAAAAGCTGCCATACACTTGTTTAGAAAAATAAACTTGATTCCAGCCTGGCCTCCTGGTGGGCTGGGTGGAGCTGAAGGCTTCACTTCCTTATGGTGTTCTGAGGCATACTGATATTTGAGAACACAGAACTTCTAGAAGGACCTCAAGTATGTGGCATAGAAGGATTATAATCTAGGAAATCTGGAGAGGCTATGTTAGCAGCCAACACCTAACAAACCTTCCCCTTTATACTTTGCTTCTTTTTTCCTCTTAGTTTTGGAGCAGTGCATTGTAGGGACTTGGAAAGTGTGTTGTGGCTGAGATAAGAAGCTGGAAGCTGACTCTTTCAGGAGGGTCCTGGGCTGGAGGCTTTTAGGAGGTAATTGGTGTTTCTTACTGCAATGTTCTGCTCAGCTCACCGGGGAGAGAAGTTGATGGGTACTGCAGAAATAGGGAGAGAAGGGAGCCTAGTAGAGAATAAAATTGTAAGAAAATCAAAATTTATTACATTAATGTTCAAACCACATTTTCTGCTCATTTTCTGCTTTAGTACAGATAATAAAAATATTTTAAAATATTACTTAAGTAAAATATTTGCCTTGAAAGAAAAGTATGAATAGCCCAAATGATGTAATTCCCTATAATTTTCTATTCTTTACTGTAGACAATTCAATTTAACACATTTTACTAAATATCTCCTCTGTGATTGCAATGGAGATATACATTTAAATAGGATGCAGGCCCTGCCTTCTAGGAGCTTACAGTAAGAAGGATATTAACTAGTATTTGGTAGTTAACCATCTATTGTTTTAAACTAAAATTCGGTTTCAGAGCAGCAGTGAAACTACCAGTTTCTACTATGTGATGAACATTACAAAACAAGATGTGTTTAATGTTAATAATTTTTCCTACCCAGAGAACTCAGGGGTTAAGAACACAATGGCATCCAAGACCAAAAGCCATATACTCTCTTTTTTTATTCATGAGAGAAGACTTAAAATTTACCTGAGAATGTACATGTGCTCCTTGCCAGGCATTCTTTTTACTTTTATCTTCTAATTCTAACTGGATACTTCCTATCTCTGTGATTCAAGCAAAAAGTTAAATCTCATCCTCAGGGCTTTTTCTTTCATTTACTCAGTGAACCTGGTTTTGTGGCCTATCATGCACCATTATCCACCCTGTAACTTAGCATATCATTTTACTCTCAAGCTTATAAATCTTATATGTTTTCTGTAAAGCAAATTTATTTTTTCTCCAGCATAATTATTTTGAATGAACTATCACCTTTTGTTCCAGTTAAGTGGGATTCTTTCCTATAATATTGCCAAATGATTTCCTATCTTCATGTTTTTGTCTCTCTTCCCTCTTCTGTCTCTATCCATTTAGATATTTCTCATTTTTTATGTAGAACACAAATGGTACCTTTCTTTATTACCTCCAGTAAGTTTCCCCTGATATCTAAACCCAAAGCAAATTTTTTTTTGTGAGCATTGTATTAATCACCAATGCCGCTCACTGTATTTGGTTCTCTAGCTCATTTGGGGCATGTGGTAAGATTGTTCCTTCCTGGTTCTGAGCTCAAGCATGGTCACGACACATTCTAAGCCAACACAATGTGAATAGAAGTGATATATGTCGCCTCCATGTGGAAACTTCAGGAGTTACTATGTGCTTTGCCATCTTCTTCTTCCCTTCTGCCATGGCAACTGGTGATATTCTAGGTAGTGATTGATTTATCAGCCTGGATGACAGAGTGAGAATGCATGATGATGGTATGAAATGGAGCTCCCAGTCAATCTGTAATAGACATGTAATATGAACAAGAAATAAACCTTTGTTGTTTAACCCATTGAGATTTTGAGGTTGTTCGTTATTGCAGCAGAACCTAATTTATTCTAACTAATGATGTGGATACATAGTGCTGATGTTTCTTTTTATCCCATTCACTTCAAAAATGTCCGTTAAATTCAGTACAGTTGAGCCTTCAGGTGACTGCAGCCCCAGCCTGTATCTGACTAACACCATCAGAGGGAATCCAAGGAAGAGCTAACAAAGAAAGCAGAGTTTTTGGTCACCTATTTTCTCAGTGGCCATGGAAATTCTTTTCTAAGGAGTTATTTGGACATAAGGAGTGTGTGCAAGTTAGAAGTAAAAAATAAAACAAAACAAAAAAACCCTTATTTTTTTGGTTGACTCCATAAAGGCTGATGGTGTTCTTTATATAGACACTTTTATTAATTCTCACAGTAACCTCAGAGGCAGGTACTATCAGTATTGCCACTTTACAGAAGAAGTAACTGAGGCACAAATTTAATACCCAAAGTTACACAGTTAGTACGTAGTAGAGTCAAGCAATTCACCTTCAGAGGTGGTGGTCTTCACCATTATTTTTTTATCTTCTCTATTTTCAGAATACCCAGCCTCCCCTCCTTTAGTCTGATCACACTTGGAGGGCTTAATAAAACAGTATTTGATGCTGAACCTCATTTTTCAATGGCTAATAAATGACCATCTTTCCCTGACTGAGGAAATAAATCAATTATATTCTGGGTTTATGGAAGCATTTTCTGAAATAGGGTCTGTGAGGGTCAGCCAAGAACGTATTAAGTTGTATAACAATATCATTACCAACGCTTTCACCACTCTGATTCTGTATTGCTAGATATTTGCAACAATAATCACTATAAATCTATATATGAAATTTGCATTTCTTAAAAAAGAAGAGAGAGAACCTCAAAAAAATGAATTCTGTAGAGTTCTGTATATGTAGTGCGAAGTTACATTTCAAGGTGACTTACCCAAATAACAAGTATCATTCACAGAAAAGATCAAAAGTGCAGCTACAGACAGAAACAATCTAAAAACTATATTGTTAAATATAATATAATTAAATACATTTGTATTGTTTTATGAAATTTGTGAGATATAATCCAATAAACTAAAGTACCTTAATGAATGTTTTTTGGGGGGGTGAAAACAGAGAAGTCAATTTTGAAAATGATTATAACTATCAATACTTTACATATGCATGGTGCCTTTGCCACAGGGACCTTCATACACTTCAGGAATGACTTATCAAACATGCATTAATCCTCCCAACATCCTCAGAGAATATGTGAGAAATAAACAGTGTTTATCAATAAGTTTCATTCTCTTGAAAAAGAAACCCGATCTTGGCAACCAAAAGGTGATAGAAGTTGCTATGACAATTTCCGTAAGCTCATTGATTGCGAATGAAGCTACAACATCTGGACTGAACCTGGCAATTTCAGATAGACATTTGAATGAAATGAGGTGGGGAGGCTGGTCCCTTCCTCCTTTCCTCCCTCCCTCCCATCCTCCCTCCCTCCCTCCCTCCCTCCCTTCTTTCCTTCCTTCCTTCCTTCCTTCCTTCCTTCCTTCCTTCCTTCCTTCCTTCCCACCCTCCCTCTATTCCTCCCTCCCTCTTTCCCTTTTTGGATATTTTCTGAAATGGCTCAAATTCTGATTAGGCATTAAAAGGAAATCTAGTTCTTGCCTTTTCTCTTTTTTCTTCCTTTATGCTTAATACAAAAACATAATTTCATCATAGTAGTTTCTGATTTACATTTCTGCTCCATTGGTGGATTTCTCCCTCAGTGTTCAGCAACATTTCACTCCTAATGACTATTTATAGCCTCCCAGGGTTTCTGTGGCCCTAAGTACCACTGTTGAATATATCAGAGTTCTTGCCTATCTTGATTGCCTAGGTGCACCTGCTGTGGGATTTATAGCCTTAAAAATAAGTACCAAACACCTAGTGGCTTCTAAACTTTAAAAAAAATGCCTTTTGAGATAGGCTGTTTCTCATCCTTCCTCCTTAGGAGGTCCACAGTAGCTGTTTCTATACAATGTTGAATCATCCAGATGAAAAGTGAAAATTCTGTCAATTTCTTGTTCTCAGCTGTAGTTTAAGGTAAGAGGCATTTGTGCGGCTGTTGCGATGAAAACAAGCTTGGGAGGAGGGGTAGGAGCTAGATCTCTGCCTCCCAGGCTCTCATATCTCTCATCCTGAATTACTAGGCCTATTTATCCCACCACCATCATCTTGAGACTAAAACAGATGCTGTCTGCTTTTGAGATCAAATTCTGGGTACCAGAATCTTCTGTCCCCCAATCTGCTCTTCCTGCCCCATGCACTTGGTCCTGCCCAAACCCTGTTCTTTAGTCCTTTGCACAAAGACTGAATATTTGTTACATGGATTTACTTCCTTCCCAGTCACAGACAGTGGCGATCATCTCTGTTAAAGCCCATATGATGTATGTGTTCTGCTGCATCTGTCAGTTGAGAGCAGGGCAAACATGAAGGATGAGAGACTGCTGATGAGAGACGATGAATAAATTGTTACGTCTGGATCATGTGCTCCATTTCTGATGTGAAGAAGTGGGGGACTGAAAACATAAAGCCCCCAAATGAAGCCAGTGAGTGGACTAATGTGGCACCTTGATGGTTTAAGAGACAATGAGAATAACTTTGCTTTTCCACATAGCCCTCAGGGCTGATAACTCGGGGTATGGTTAGGTGGTGTGACTAGAATGGTTTGAGAATTCGCTTTCTCATACATCACCTGTGTTTTCTTTCAGAGCAGCCACAACACACAGAGCAGGAACAATATGACGCCTGGAGTCATATTCCTAGGACTGAGGGTAAGGTTCTATGACTTTTCCTACTGAGCTGATATATGGAACTTCTTCATTATAAGCTGAGGTGTTAATGTGCTTGATATGATAGCATCCTGCCTTTGGGAGCTAGGCAGGTGAGGGGGGCCCTCTCTAGGCTCATCACTTTGGCTTTGGGTCACTGTATTGACCAGTAGTGGTCTAGTTTGGTTTCTGGCATCTGGGGAAGAAGAAAGTTCTCTGTGTCATGGCTCAACAGTGGCACATCTGGTATTTCGTTGTCTCTAGTAGTGAGGGAAACTTTGTTTTCCCCACTATCTATCCTTTTCCTGGGCCAGTATGGATCCTGCAATCTTCCTTAATGCTTCTTATCAGTTCTGCTTTGCTTTCTCTACTGTGCCTATTTTGGCTTTTTTTTTTTTTAAATAACAATACTCACTGTAATCTATACCTGACTATTGTTACCCAAGCACTAATTTCTTTCATCACCCCCAAGCTCTTACCCATCACTTTGCTCTGGCTGAGCAGTTCCTGGCTTATTGCACTGATCTCATGTTCTTTGTATTAACTTTTTGTCCTGTCTTGGGACTCCACACACTTTAATGCTGGTGTACTCTGCTCACATCCAGCAACAGCCACAGTATCTGTATCATTTGTTCATCATCATCAATAGAGGCATGCACCTGCACATGGAAATATACATAATTGTGTGTGGAAAACTAGTTTCTTTACAAGTCTTGTAAAATAAGTTAGTACCAACAGTGGCCTAAGCAACCAATGAAGACCATCAGACCAGTGGAAGACATCTGGCACATGGATGTTTTTATTTTTGGTATATTAACTGCAAATTTGCTGCTGTGAAGTCATAGATGTGGTAAACAAGAACCCATTCAAAGCTGCCTGCCTGGTATACTTCTGCCTTGTGGGCCAGACAATGATGGCCAAATGATACCATGGAGAAGAAAATGCTGTGCTTTAGACTCATTAAAAAGTCATTTACAGTGGGCAGTGATTTCACTTCCTATTTTTGTTCTATTTTTCAAAGTATATTTTATTGATTACGCTATTACAGTTTTCCCAATTTTTCTCCCTTTATCCCCACTCTGTCCTGCACCCCCAACCCTCCAGCATTCCCCTCTTAGTTCATGTCCACAGGTTATACATGTAAGTTCTTTGAATTCTCTGTTTCCTATGCCATTCTTAACCTCACCCCATCTATTTTATGCCTAACAATTATGCTTCTTATTCACTGTATCTTCCCCCTCATTCCTTCCCTCTCCCTCCCCACTGAAAACCCTCCAAGTGATCGCCATTTCTCTGATTCTGTTCCTGTTCTTGTTGTCTGCTTAGTTTTTGTTTTCGTCATATTTCTTCTTTTTTTTAGGTTCAGTTGTTGATAGTGGTGAGTTTGTTGTCATTTTACTGCTCATAGTTTTTGATCTTCTTCAATTTCTTTGATAAGTCCCTTTAACATTTTATATAATAAGGGCTTGGTGATGATGAACTCCTTTAACTTGACCTTATCTGAGAAGCACTTCATCTGCCCATCCATTCTAAATGAAAACTTTGCTGGATAGAGTAATCTTGGATGTAGGTCCTTGCCTTTCATGACTTTAAATACTTCTTTCTAGCCCCTTCTTGCCTGTAAGATTTCTTTTGAGAAATCAGCTAATAGGCTTATGGGAACTCCTTTGTAGGTAACTGTCTCCTTTTCTCTTGCTGCTTTTAAGATTCTCTCCTTATCTTTAATCTTGGGTAACTTACTGATTATGTGCTGTGGTGTGTTCCTCTTTGGGTCCAACTTCTTTGGGACTCTCTGGGCTTCCTGGAATTCCAGGAAGTCTATTTCCTTCACCAGATTGAGGAAGTTTCCCTGCATTATTTGTTCAAATCAGTTTTCAATGTCTTGCTCTTGTTCTTCTCCTTCTGGTATCACTATGATTCAGATATTGGAACATTTAAAGTTGTCCCAGAGGTTCCTAAGCCTCTCCTCATTTTTTTGAATTCTTATTTTTTTCATTCTGTTCTGGTTGAATGTTTATTTCTTCCTTTTGTTCCAAATCATTGATTTGAGTCCTGGTTTCCTTCCCAGCACTGTTGATTCCGTGTATATTTTACTTATTTCACTTTGGGTAGCCTTCATTTGTCCCTTCATTTTGCAGCAGAGCTCGATCAGTTCTGTGAGCGTCCTGATTACCAGTGTTTTGAACTCTGCATCAGATAAATTGACTATCTCTTCGACAGTTAGCACTTTTTTGGGGGGTAGTTTTGATCTATTCTTTTATTTGGGCCATATTTCTTTATCTTGGCACACCTGTTAAGTTGTGAGGGGACAGGGTCTTAGGTATTCACCAGGGCAGGGCAACCTTTTTTGCTGTGCTGCAGCCCTGCCTGTGGGGGAGGGGCCAGAGAGGGAACAATGAGGCTCGCTTGCTTGGCTCTAGCCCCACTTTCCAACGGACTCTCATGTGAGACTGGGAGTTTCTCCCTCTGTGGCAACCCCTGCAGTAGTCCACTATCAGCTCTGAGTCTCAGTTTTCCATTCAGCCAGCTCTGCCCACTCGGTCAGCTGCCTCGCCACCTTGCCATGGGTCTCCTTTGCCTGTCTAGCTGCTTGTCTCCTTCCTACCAGTCTGGCTGAATGTTTCTTTATTTCCTTCATTGTCAGAGTTCCATGCAGTTTGATTTTCTGGCACTTCTGGTTGTTTATTGTTTTTAGATTGGTTGTTATCCTGCCTTTGGTTGTGTGAAAAAGCAAAGGGTTTCTACCTATACCTCCATCTTGGCCACAACCTTATTTTTGTTCTAATTACAGTAATATTTCTGAGATGACTGATCCCTGTGGTTTATTTTTGTAGATTGCAACCCCCTCCAGTCTGGCTTTGTCCCCTATGTCTTCTATACTTTTCCTCAGATATTGGGACCCAGGAGAAAGCAGTCATCACAAGCCTCCCTCTCACCTGAAATGAGTTTGTGAGAGCTGGCATGGAGGGCTGTCTGAATTCCAGTTGAGCTCTTCACCATTTCCCCTGCCATTTCAGCCAGAGTAGAAGGCTGGTTGATGTCCCAACACCCATGACAATGCCAACATGTGGTCATGGAGTTGGGCTCTCCAGGTAATGAGAGCTGCAAGAGGCCACATCCTTCCCATGATCCCTGATATTCTCTGAGCTCTCTCCTCTTCTCTTCTGCTGCCTTCTTTTCCCCTCAGGACCACATTTTCCAAACCATTGGTATGGCTGTCTGCCTTATACCCAAATCAAATAAAATATATATATTGGGGGAGGGAAGTAAAGTTTGGGATATTGTAAGAAAAAAATATTAAAAAATTAACTAGGTAGTCCAATTAATAAGTGCACACAACTCTGTTCCCTCCACCTGGAATGAGCTTCCCTCTCCTTCTTACCCTCCAGCTCTCTGCTCAATGTCACTTTCTCAAGGAACCTCCCTCATCCATACCAAATCCCCAGATTTCAGGCCCCCATGGTACCACACACAAATCCTTATGGTTGCTAGTAACAGATGTAGTTTTACATTTTTTTGTGTTTATTTGCATAATGTTTATTTTCTCCCCAGAAGACTATAAGTTTTATAAGGCCAGGAATAAAGTCTGTGGTCCAAACTACTATGGTATTTCCAGCCCCTAGCACAGTGCCTGGCACACGGTAATATTCAACATATATTTGTTGGCAAATTTAATGTATTTGGTTGGATGCCTCTTACCCAAAGAAACTGGACTAGAAACTCTTCTGCTGAGCCTTTGTTGGAAATGTTAGCAATAAGCAAAATATGCAGACTGTATGGTGGGGTCTTGCTTCAGGCAAGACCTACAGACCATGGATTTGGAGATCTCTCTGTGGAGCTACTCAGTCCATGTGAGTCTAAATTGACTAGTTCATAAAACTGCTAACTTGGGTGATTTGATTGGTTATTGGGTAAGTTGACCAAATAACCATATTGGCTTCAGATAACCATAGTAAACCTTAACCACTTTCATGTACCATCTAATACACTGTCCAACATTTAAACTTCCCACACTCCAGTTTTTCAGCAAAGCAGTGAACTTCTTGACACATGAAGAATGCTTTGGGCCTCCTGGGGTATTTCAAAAGAATGAATAGGCTACTTGGAATTAATCTCTTGTCCTTCACCTCTATTTTGTTTTATAAAGTCAGGCAGGTGGAAGTGTTGGGGAATTTTTTGATCTGTGGTGAAGACAGGTAACATGACACTTTGAACTTTCTGCTCTTCCCAGCAGTTCATTCTTTCTGCTGTTTCTCCCTTTCTCTAAACCTCTCTGCCAAACACGTCATACCTCCCTTTTGCAATGCCCGATTCTTGCTCTGTCCTTGAAAGCATTCTTTGATCTTCCTTCTTTTTGTCAGCATTTCATTTTGGTAGAGTTGCTCAATGAATTACTGCATAAATGCTCTTATCAGAGTCTAAAATTATATCCCTGGAGATCTTTGTAGTTTTCTGGTTTCGATGAATATTCAAGTACTTGTCCAAGACGTCTCTTTCAGACTGCTGAGTGCTTCACATTTTTGCCTTATACAAATCAATCCCAATTATGCACACACAATTGTAATTATTAATGAGAAGGACACTGTTCAGATGTTAACTATGGAGTTCATTCACTGACAAGGTGTTAATTCATATATTCATATTCCAGTGTGGTGGATGAACTACTTCAAAAGGTGATTATAGCACTATATTCATTAAATAGGTATTTATTGAGCATTCCTTATGTATCAGGCACTCATTAGTCACTGGAGGTAAAATGTTAATCAGACATAATACATGCCCACACTAAGCTTATGGTACAATAAGAGATAATTTAACCCAATAACTACACTAATAAGCATAAAACTGTACCAATGATGTGAGTCAGAAAGTAGAGGTGGGTATGATGTCCTGAGAGCCTGTAAGAGAGGGTTTGACCCAGCCGAGTATACAAAAGAAGGCTTCTCTGTAGAAACAATGGTTGACGTAATACCCGAAAGAAGAGTGGTTACTAAATAGGTAGGGGATATGCTGTAAGAGGAGATATATGGTAAAGGTGGGGATATATTGTAAGAGGGGAGAAGAGCATGTACAAAGGCCCAGAGAACCATCAAGGAAGCCAAGTTTTGTAGGACCAAGTTACAGGAGAAACTATGCTCAGACAAGCGTCATTCTTGCATCTGTTTTTACCTTCAGACATTTGTCAATCCAAGAAATGGAGAAAGAAGCTAGGCAGGAAGTGGTGGCCTGAAGTTTTCTGCAGTTTTCCTGAATTGAAAAGACAAAAGTTGGTGTTTAGAGTTGCCAAGGTAGTCAAGACTTAAGAAGCTAGGAGAGAAGGCAACCACTTAGAAATGACCCAGAAATTCGGTATGCGGTTTCTCCTTGAGAACTGTAATTTATGAGGATGCAAGGGCAGAGGCCAAGACACCCAACAAAATGCAGCACCTGGGAAGACAGTGGGCTGAGCAGAGGTGTGAGCAGTCTGCTGGGTCTGCTGAACTGAGGGGGGGGGGGTTCAGAACCCACCAAAATGAAGGCAAACTGGTAAACAACCTAAGTTTTCACTGAAGACCCCAGCAGGGCTCCACCATGAGAGTAAGTATACCCCAAGAGCAAGACTAATCCAGAAACATATCAGTTCTGACTAAGCTTGAAACTCCACTTTAACTGGATCAAGGTGGCCTATTCATAGTCTGCCTTCCAGGAGAAAATTAAAATTTTTCTGGGAAAAAAGATATCAAATAGAACTTCCATGAGTTAAAAAACATATTGCCCATAATTGAATAAAAAAGTTACCAGGCATGTCAAGAAACTAGATCAAATGTTCAAATTCAAATAGGAAAAAAAATAATAAAAAGGAATCTATAGTTGACCCAGATACTAGAATTATCTGATAGGAAGTTAGAAATAGCTGTGGTTAATATGTTCAAGAACACATAGACAAATTCACAAAAGAACTGGAATATATATTTTAAAAATCAAATGGAAATTTACAACTAATAATAAAAAAATCAAGAACTCAATAGATGGGTGTGTTAGTTTAAGTCCTCCTACAAGATGACACCAAGGCAGGAATAGATGTGCAAAACATTTATTGGGAGGAATGCTTGTGCGGGAGGGTGGAGGGGCTGGGTGAAGGTGGGGAGAGGCTTCGAATCATAATGCAGCTGATTCCTATGAAAGGAGAGAAGACGACTGATACAGATAAAGCCTCAGACTTCAAGCAGTTCCAAGAAAGATTCTGAAGTCAAAGTTGATCTTTGGAAGAGTCCTGAGTTTGGCTGGAATAAGCCTGCTTTAGGGCCCCTCTGTGCTCAGTCATTGGCTGGGACTTGCCCACGGAAGTGTTGCCTCTGCCTGAATGTAATGGTGGATCCACAGGGCAGCAGGTGGGGTGCTCACTCAGCCACAATCCCCACAACAGGAGACATGACCATTGTGGATTCAGTGCCACGGCATCCCAGCCATGCCACACAGCTTTCCTTCTCTGTGCAGGTTCAGGGAGCACCTCTTCCACAGTCCCATGGGCCTCTTTTTCTGATGGGAAAATTAGAGATGGGGATTTGTAGGGTAAACCACACACCTAGCTCTGCAGTTGATCTTGGAGTGTAACTGGTTCTCACCCTGACCCTTCCGCACTATTTATTCTGAATGACCCTTGCCCTCAGCTATCACCTTGGCAAGTTCTTGTGACTATGTAGCCTCCTTCTCAGTCACTGAGACCATTTCATTTGTATGGACACCTTGCCAGTTTTAGGTGGCTGATGATGAAGGCTGACTAGGGTCATTTTTCTACTTGGTTGCTCACTGCCTCTTTCTGTGGTGGATACATTCTGGTAGGCATTTTTGTGTGATAGAAAAATTCTCACCCTTCATGCCCATGCCTCTGTATTTACTCATGCCCCTCCACCCCAGACTGTTTTATCTCTAAACTTTCAGTCATTTTCTCTGAGGCTCCTGATTAGGCATTCAGGCCACTCGTCACTGCCCAGAAATCTATATACATTCTCACCTGGGGCCATTTCTCCATAGTAGAAGTGTATTATATACTGAATAGTTGCTAAGAGAGTAGATGTTAAGTGTTCTCACAACACACAAAAAGACTGTAATTATGTGAGGTGATGGGTGTGTTAACTAACATTATCATGGCAATCATTTCATAATATATATAGTACATGTATCAATCAAATCGTGTTGACATCTTAAATATACAGTGTCATTTATCAATCGTACCTCAATCGTGCTGCAAAAAAATAAAAAATAAATACATAGAAAAAGAATAGAAGGTTTTAATTTAAACCAAAAGAAAGCTGGTATAGCTTTACTAATATCAAAAATGGAATTTGACCTATCTTGTGCTGAATTCAACACTCAGCAAAAACTATGTTTTCTAACACCGAACTGCCAAAATAGGTAAATGTATGTTTCAAAAATATCTTGAAAATTATTTTGACAATTGTCCAAATTAAGGCACGATTTGAGGCATATTATCTATTTGATATGTGCTTTGAGTAGATACTGATAATATTAATAATTATGTTTAACTTTGAATAGAATGCTTTCAAGTTTGGAAGATTTGTGCAAGTTTAATGATTTATTATCCAAGTGTGCAAATAAAGGTAAAATTTTAAAGTATGTTATATAATTGTTTCCTAAAATACTTTTTAAATTTTAATAATAGTGCTGTATATAGTGAACTTTGCATTAATTTGGAAAGCAGCAAAAAGCTTTAGAAAGCTCTGAACTAGATTACCTAATACTTTAGTAAAGAACAATAGTCCATTTAATTGGAGAAATAGCATTGCTTCAAATTACTGTGTGCTTTAACAAACCATTATCAAACTAACAAGGTATAACTTACCTTATGTGATGATTAAATAATCAGAGCTAGCATTTCAGAATTAGGTTCAAAAGTGGAAGAAGGCTAATGAATATCACAAAGGAGGTCAGGTCAGTGTGAGCCTGAGATAGCCATCAACTTCAAAGTGTTTTGCCAGACACAAGGATATTGGCATATTTTACACATTTATTAATCTTGTGTGAGGCTACTTTCTGTCATAAAACAGTCTTTATTTGATTAAAATGGGAAAGAGGCACAAATGCTGTGTCAGGTCTTTATCTGCAAAGAGAAAAGCAAAAAAGTCAGAAATGGAGCTTTGTCACCGATGTTTTAGAATGTTAATCACACAAGACCACATGTACTATATAAAGTGGCTTGTATGGGCTCTGGCATCAAACTGCTTGGTTCCAAATTCCTGTTCTACTTGCTGGGTGGCCATGGGCAAATTGCTTAACACCTCCCTTTCTTTATGTGAAACAAAGGTGATGAGAGTAGCTGGTAAGATCTTCCCTGATCAAGTTCTAGAGTGAGATTTTTAAAGCACACTTCGGGAGGGGGTAGAATTTAGTAAATGTTCAATAGTATTATTTCATTGTTATTATAAATACTTGGCACATAATAGACCATTAAATATATCTCTACACAGTGCACATTTGTGTGTGTATATATATCTCAATTAATATATCGATCAATATATTAAGATTAAAGATTAGTATACTATATATTAATTATATACAATATATTAATATATCAAGTAATATTATTCTATAGATAGTTAATGTAGTTGACATTTATATATATATTAGATTAAATTATATATCTGGATGCCTTTAATTCACAGTAAAACTATGAAGAGTCAAATGATATCCACATCTGACAGCCTCTTACTTCCCAGCTTTACATGCCCAGTTGAAGGAAAGATTTATTCCAATAGTTTCTTATACTATTTACGTCAAATTCCTGGGAATCTCTTCTAAGGAAAACTTGGTTTTCCTAGGAAACTCAACAATCTAGATGTGTAAACATTCCCTTTCATTGCAAAGCTTCCAGTTAAAGCTTCTCTATATTGGGGAAAGAAAACTAAGCAATCTCTGCTCTTATCAAAGTGTGAGCCACAGGCTCTATTTAGCCTCACAAAAATTTCTGAATAGTTCAAGGAGAAAAAAAGAAGTGGTTTCAAGTGCATATAACAAGAACTACATAGGTAACTGCTTCAACATTTCTATCAAATGTTTACCAAAGGCACTTTGCAAAGCTTTCCATTATTCCTTAATAGATAGCTGTTTGAATAATGCTTTTGCTATAGAGATTCTTCTGCAATGAAGTTCATAACTGGAATATGGCCACACTCCCCAGTTAATAGGACAATAGCACATTTTATTAAGCTAGTCTTTGGATGTTCCCTTGGAGAGTCTTCTCATTCAGTTTGATCTCCCGTTCTTGGTGACGCAGCAGTGCAAAGAAAAAAGGTTACCCAATTCTATGGGTAATTGAGATTTTATTTTAAAATTTAAATAAAGTAATAAGTAATGCATCTTTGGTGGTTTACACATGTGGAAAAAGGGGATTTCCCTGGCGTAAAATGAAACTGTCTTGATAGAGAGAGACATAGATCCATATATCTCCAGTTAGTACTTACAAATGCCCGGTGCACGGTAAGCACTAACATGAGTCAGAGCCACGTTATTACAATCTTCAAGAACATCCTTCTCATCAAACTTTTTAATTCTCTCTCTTTAGGGTCCAGCTCAGTGCCTGACTAACTTATATGAGGAATGAGTTCAAACAAATGTGCAAATAACTGACAATATTTTTTCTTTCTTAGAGGGTATTTGTACTGTTGTAGGCTTTTAGTAATAATGTGGAGGTAGGATAGGATGGTGCCAAAAGTCCCAAGCTCTGTAAACTTTTATCATAGCTGTAAACTTGAGTAAGTCACTTGGTCTCAGGTCCTCAACTGTAAAATGGGGAAGGAATGCATATTACCCCCAAATGAGATAACCCATACAGAGCACTTAGGTACATTATTGTGACCAGTGGAACATGTGTGAATTGCAGAGATTCATAAATACAGAAATTTAGAGATACTTTGAGCAATGAAACATTTTTAAACACTGTAAATTATGACAGAGAACCTCCCCAAACCAGAATTATCTTCTGGAGGGCAGGTCCCATGTAGTAGAGGCTTCTCTTGGTAGGTGAGTGTTCTAGGAACCCATCTGTATCCATGTACCAGCTGGCATCGTTGTGAGAGGCTGGGTTTAGGTTCAGCGAATTTTTTTTGAAGACTCTTTAAATGCATTTGCCCATTTCATGATGAGTAATTTATGAGTGCACCTGCCCACACCACACTGAGTGTTCAGCAGTTTTTGACTAAAAATGGCATGACCTCCGTGCCCCATCCTTGATATTCACCTGATCATGCCCAAGGAACTTTTGCTTCCCCAGGAAGTCCTCAAAGGGAAATATTTTGCTGATGTGGAAGAGGTGAAACAAAAAATGGCAGAAGCACTTAAAGGCATCAAAATCAATGAGTTCAAAATGGTTTTGAGCGGTGGAGAAAATGCCCTAATAGGTATATTGCATCAAATGAAGAGTACTTTGAAGGTGCTGAAGTTTAAACATGTAGGAATAAATACAAAACTTTTTATAAATTCTGTTTTTCGCCCCCTACCCCCTTGTACGTCTCTTAAGACATTATCTGGGCAACTACAGTTAATGCTGGCCTCAAAAATACTATAATATATTTTTATGACCCAGTGATCTCATTTCTGGGAATATATCCAAAGAAACCCAAAACACTAATTTGAAAGAATATATGCACCCCTATGTTCATTGTAGTGTTATTTACAATATCCAAGGTATGGAGGCAACCTGTGTCCATAAGTAGATGAGTAGATAAAAAAGTTGTGATACATTTACATAATATCATTCAGCCATAAAAAATAATGAAATCTTACCATTTGAAACAGTATGGATTGACCTGGAGAGCATTATGCTGAGTGAAATAAGCCACTCACAGAAAGACAAATACCATATGATTTCACTCATATGTGGAATCTAAAGAGCAAACTGAACTGACAAGTAAAATAGGGACAGACTCATAGATGGAGAGCAGGATGACAGCTACTGAGGCACAGGTGGAAGGTGGGGAGGAGGGGCAGGGCTGGGTGGGGACGGTAGAGGAATTGAGCAAACAAGAAAAAAGGAGAAAAGGCTCATGGGTATGGACAACAGTGTGGGGATTGCTAGTGCGGGTGTGTGTGAAGGTGGAGGAGGATATGGGGGAATAGACAGACACTCGACTTGGGAGGTAAACACACAATACAGTGTACAGATGATGTGTTATAGAACTGTGCACCTGAAACCTGTATAATTTTCTTAACTAGTGTCACCTCAAAATATTCAATAAAAAGGGAAAAAATAATAGACTATATGGCTTCCCATCTGATTCCCTATTGTGACTATACTGAGGATATTGGATTGGCCAAAAAGTTTGTTTAGCTTTTCCACAGGATGGCTCGAGTAGTGCTGGATTGTCTTTAAGTTCATTCACAACAATTTTGTTGAATTGTATTGTGACAGCTGTCATATCAGTGTGCATTAAAAAATATCAGAATTGATGGATTTTTGTGCAGCCATTTTAATATTGAAGATGGAAGAAAATATATAACATTTTAAGCATATGATGCTTTATTATTTCAAGAAAGGTAAAAACCCAACTGAAACACAAAAAGGGATTAGTGCAGTGTATGGAGAAGGTGCTGTGACTGACTGAATGTGTCAAAAGTGGTTTGCAAAGTTTCTTGGTACTATTGACATGTTGGCCAAATAATTCATTGCTGTGAGCCTGTCTTATGCATTGAAAGATGTTTAGTAGCCCTGGCCTGTGCCTGCACCCCCCCAGCCTCTACCCACTAGAAGGAGATAGATGAAATACTCAAAATATCCAAATCAATAAAGTCATTGGTAAAATGCAAAAGTGCCTTTTATTTTACAAAAAAAACTAAACAGACTTTTTGGCCAACCCTCCCCCAACCCCACTAAAAAAAATCTGATATTCATACACCAATATTTATTTAGCACTTACTATGTGTCAAGCATTTGTAACGTACTAACCAGAAATATCAAAATGAATAAGACAAGAAACAGATCATTTGCAATTCAATGTGATTAATGCTTTGGGACCCCATTTCCTCCCTTCCTGCTTAACCAGCTTTATTCACTGGGAGAGTTGCCTAGAACAATTAACTTGGTTTCAAGTAGACATTTTTTCCTGTACTTCCTTTAGAGCTGACTTTACCTTTTTGAAAAAGTCTAGATGCATTTCTTTCTATCTTTCCAGACTGGCAGAGCTTTTTCTCATCTATTGCCAGGTTGCTGTCAGGATATGACCTCCTACTGCCCAGCAGAGACCCCTAATGAGGGCTGGATTGGCCATGTCTCATTCCAATGAATAATAGGCCTCGTCACCCCTCAGTGCCCTCCAGATTTACTCACAGGTCCCTGGGGACGTTGCCAGCAAATAAATCCCCTGACCTGCTGCAGGATCCTTTACTCCCACTGAGGCCCTTCTTGAGGCTCCTTGCTGCCTCCTTAACCAGGCTGTCTCAGCCTCAACCAATGTGGATTTCAAATCCTAAATGCCCTCAGCCCCTCTATTGCATGTTTGTACCAGTGAGATTTCGCCATGTTTTGGTCTATTGAAGGTAGAGCCACCACCCCGTGAGCCTACCCTTTTAATATCAGTGTGTCTTCAATCTGTGATGTATTTGTTAACCTGCAAGAATGGGTTCAGTCCTCACACGGGCCCTCTATTCATTTTAACTTAGGCCCAGAGGAATCAGCTATGTCTCTGTGTGATGGGCCAAGCCCCCTTGGCCCCTCTGAAATCATAGCTGGTTAGGTTTGACCTGGAGCGGCGGCACTGCTTCCAGACACAGTCTTGGGGTGATACAAAATGGGAGAGAAATGAAATCAATAATGACAGCAGGGCTGATAAATCATTTTCTCCTTGCTTCTGGTCATCTCCATAGGTCTGTGAAAATCTGTTGGTCCCAAACACTGTCACTGCTACAGGGTAAGGCCCTTCACAACTAAGTATTTTATCCTATGACTTTGGAAGAAAACTTTTGCAATCAGAGCAGAAATCTACTGAATAAACCAGAGGTACCCACAAGAAATGACATCAGCTTGCTTGTTGGGCTCGTTAGTTGCTCTGTGGCCTAGCATCCCCCATCCCCCTTTACCGATGATCCGAGAGCAATTTTTGGCTTTCAGTGTAGTAACATCAAAGTAACACCCATCAAATGTTATCTCTGCTCGCTTTATACAGTTCAAGCTTCTGCAGTGCCCCAGTATTTCAAGTTAACATTTACTGTCGTGTGCCTTGTGTAAATAAATGGATTTGAAATTTAAGTCTTTTATAATGTGGGGCTGACAATGTGGGAAGGGGAGAGGAAGATTTTTACCAAAATTTTAGGCGGCCAAATGCCAGCTGTATGTTTTGTACTCAATTTCTCTGGGTAACCTCAGGGCATCAACCTCCATTCATTTCCTACCGCTCTAAGCCCAGAGCCAATGTTAGCGGTGACTACAGCCTGGATATTATCTAAACTCTCACTGAATCACAGCTGACAGTGCTGCTATTTCTAAGCCACAGAATCACTCTTTGAACAAAATGCAAGTGCTGTGTCTTTTCAACCTGTTCTTCAACAGCGGAAGCAGCAGGATTCCAGCACTGTATAATAACTGTCAGAAACAATTTCTGCTCTGTAAGTGAGGTGAAGCAAAATGTCAAAATATTTGAATACATTTCATTGAGGATATCTTCTTTTAAATTAGTGAAGGCTAGAGAAGAAGAATCCCATTCTCTCACATAATAAATATGCATGGAACCAAGGAGCCACGTGCATTCTAATAAAGCTGAGTCCTGGCTTATTAATGCATTATGGGTTCACAACAATAAAACACAATAATTACTAGTTAAAGAGATGCCAGTGTTGGCCTTTTACTAACATCCCTGAACATATAATTCACAATAAATTTAGTAAGGCTGAAGTCAGCCTGTTAACAAACCTGTTTTCGGCAAATGCTGGGATGGAGGAAGCAATCATGTACATCCACAAGGCACCTTCCCAAGTGTGCACGACTCACTGTCGGTGGGACTCTGCAGTCTGGACACACGAATCCTTGCTTGTGTTAATACAGGTGAGAGAGTCTGGGGAGCAGTGGTAAGGAAATATCTTACTTTAAAATACCACAGTTAAAAAAAGAAATCATAGGACAGTGTATACACTGATTGGTGGTGTGAGAAAGTTGTGGGTTGTTTTTGTTTGTTTGTTTGCTTGTTTGTTTTTTAAGCCAAAGGTTTAGGCAAGAAAAGAGCTGAGCAGAGGGACTAAGAATCCTATGGGACTAGATTGGGATGGTGGACTGAAGACATATTTTTTCCCTCTTTTGCTGAAATCTCACTAAAATGACAGAAAAGATATAAACATGTCACAGTGCTAATAAACAGGATAGTATATCATTTTCTGCCAAATTAGGAAATTCTCGACTATAGAAGATAGAAGGGATAGAGCTGGCCAGAGCAGAGGGTGTCACAGTCTAACACAAATGAAGAAGAAAACCACCCTGGACGTCTGCTTTCCTGGATCTGCCATTACCAACCAGTAAGCTAATAGGGAGAGGAGGAAGAGGTCCTGGAAATTACCAGGATTTCTTCTTCATTTTTAAAAGCCTGCTTTAGAACATTTTGGTTCACTATCTTACATCAAACAACAGGTGGCAGAGGTGCTTGCTACAAACCTGGAAGCTAAAAACTACACTCGAAGGAAAATCAAGATGCCACGCAAGGAGTGCTGGGAGTTGGGTGTAGGGCCTGAAGGAACACTAAATCTCCACCACAGATTTGGGTGGGGAGGCAAAGACATTACTGTCCTCAGATGAGTAGTACGCTTATTTACCAGCAGAGAGGAGGGGTTTGGGGTATGTGGGAGTTGAGCAAGCAGGCTGATGGAGACCCCTATCTCCCAGGAGGGGAGAGGCATGGTGGAGAAACAGAGGAAACCCTCTCCAATGTTATACATTAATCAACCTCACTCGTTATTCATAAAATGCATGAGCACCCAAGGATCACCAGCCATTGGACAAAAACTCACAGTACAAGAGAGAAAAACCAAGTGAACTAACAGAATGGTTGGCAACGAAGGTAATTAAGAGAACTGAAGAGAATATTAAATCAGTTCTAATTAGTATCTTCAATGACAATCAAAAGACTATTGATCCATAAAAGTAGAACACAGTGTGTAAGAAAGGAACAATCAGAAAATTAAGAATGCTTGGAAATTATTATTCTGATCACTGGATTTTAAAAATTAACAGAAGGCTTAAATAATAGGACATAGAAAAATTTATTTTTAATTTGGAAAATAAAGTTGAGAAAACCTCCTAGAACATGAATGGATAAAGAGATAAAAATATTGTAGGAACTGAGTTTAGGCACATGGAAGACCAATAGTTAAAATCCAACATCTATCTAATTTTTTTCTGTAAGAAAGGGTCTGACAGAAGTGAGGATATAATAGAAATCATAGAAAATGATTCCCCCAATGGAAGGCACAAACTTCAGTCTATTGAATGGTAAGGAAAATGAACAAAAAAGAACCATTGATCAAATTCAAATGAAATACCTGAGCAGGGATATTTCAATATTTGTTAATAAAATTTACTACTTTAATAGCTTAAAATCTAAAAGCTTTGTTAATTGTCAGAATAACATGTTTGTATATACTCATCATTACTATTTATATCATATTGGTTTCTTAAGACAAGAAAAGTGATTACTAGGTATAAATATTGGTAAATAAACTTAAAGACTCAACCTTACTGTCAATAGCACAAAGCAAATTAAAACAACAATTCAGTATTAATATGCTCTCCTGACAAACATTTAAACATTTGAAAATGAGGAAATAGGCAGTCTCAAACACCATTGCTGAGAGTGTAGAATGGAAAAACTCTTACTTAGAAAGGGTGACTTGGTGTATTCATCCAAACTTAAAACCTTGAGATTGCTAGAGATAAAGTATCCTTCTCTAAGTGTCTGCTGCAGAGAAATGCTTGTGGGTGTGCATGAAACTTCATGTGGAGAATGTTCATTGTCATGCTACTATTTCTAAAAAGAAGAAACAGGCAGTAACCCAAATGTGGAAAATAGAGGATTGGGTAAATGAAGTGATGATATACAACTATTAAAACACAGAATGTAGTTGTGAAAAAAAATTGAAGTGCTGTTTTTTAAAATCCTGAGAAGAAAAACCATGTGATGTTTGGAACAGAAGCAGAGAAACACCGGAGTGGTGGGGTTTGGGGCTTGTCCTGTGTCTCCTCTACTGGTCTACAGCCCGTGTGCTGACGCTCAGAAAGCCCTGGCGGGATGCCTAGCTTGGGCCATCTTTACTCCCCCTTAGCCTGCTTGTTTCTCTAAAATTTGGGTACACACAGAGGCCTCAGAACATTTGTTAAGAACATTTTTTTTTCCTGATGCAATTGTTTTTTTTTTTACATTTATTCTCTTTCTAACCCAAACTATGCAGAAAGAGGCACCCCCGCACCATAATTGTTTCTCAGAAAAACTAAAACTAATAGGATTGAGGTTTGGTAAAGTTATCTGTAGAAAATCTGCATTTTAAGGATTTATATTATAAATCAATCCAGCACCTTAATGTCTTCCATGAAGGTCACTATGCTGGGATTGATGAGTTACGGTTTGGTATGATTTGGGCAGTTGCCGATAAGGTTATGGAAAAATAAAATTATTTTCATCTTGCTAACAGATCCTAACAGAACCTAGACTGTTATCTGCTCCCTTCCTACTTGGTTTCAGAAAAGTTAATCTTGTTATAGTTGGACATTTCTATATTAAAATTTAGTATCTTTCGGACAGTTAGTCTTGTTCAAAAAAGTCTTTCTGTTCTAGTCCAAGTATTATTTCAGTATTATTTCAGTCCCTGTCAAATTCAAGCTGAACGTATGAGTTCCTCTTCATTAGAGATTCAGTAGGTCCAGACCCCAATCTCAGTGTGAAGTGGGGGGAAATGTGCCAAGGTGGTGTACTTTCCTGGTTCTGTGCAGTTGAAGGTGCCTAAGAGGGGCAATTGTGATCAGGAGTGTAGCTGATGTTGGCTCACTGGAAGCACAAGAGATGTCCTTTAAGGCATCCTGCCCAGCTCCCTAGTATAGGTAACCTCAGAAAGGCACAGTTACTTCTTTCTGCCTCCCTTGCAAGGCCCACTCATAACCCCTGCTGATAGGTCCTCCACATTCTCACTGGACAGTTTTTGGTGGGGACCCTGGCAGACTGTCTGTGCTTCAGGCTAATTTCTGCACCATACTCCAGCATGGGAGAATCTGGGGACAATTCATGAGCAATCTTTGCTCAGGCGCTCCAATACAGGTCATTCCACATCCCTGTTGTCTTTTTCCTGCTCTGGCAACAGGAGATGTGTTGCAGGTTCTGCCAGAGAGCAAACACCAGATGAGATGAAGAATCCATTTTCTTTGTTCAGAATCACCCCAAATCCAGAATTTCTGGAGAAATCCTCTTGGATACCTTCCCTTTCACTCATCACGCCTCTCCCCACTACAAAGCTCCCTCGAAGAAGGGAAAACACAACTTGTGCTTACCTTCCTCCTCAAATTGTGTCCCACGTGTTCTCCTGCTCCCCTGCAGCTCACACCACTGTGACAGCCTGGATGTTACACTTGAGAAGGTGCTTCCCTGAGCTTAGAACCTAAGGAATTGAAAGCTTCCATTAGTTTCTTTTTCCAACTATGAACTTTCTTCAGGGTAATCTATGTTCTTTCTGTTTACAAACCAGGTGGAGGAAGGCCCTGTTGGCAGTCTAGAAAAGGACGAGGCAACTTTAGCTAATTATTTATACCCACTCTGCAAAGAAACAGTACTAAAAGTGATTCAGTGAGTGAGAAATTAAGAATGAATTTGAGAAATATAATGAGCAGCTTACTTTTCAAAGTGTTGTTGCTTAATAAAAATCTATAGGAATCTGCATTTTTGCAAGTTCCCCAGGAGATGCATTGGTCAGGCGGGTTCAGGATGACCCTCCTGTTGACAGTGTTGTCCTTGCCAGCAGAGGAATGAGAAGTCACTGTTGATTCCAGAGCATTTGCGAACACCTGGCACTTGGGTGGCTGCTTGTTCAAAGTAAGGGAAGCGGAAAGAGATGCGTAGAGAAAGCTCAGGCAGAGATGAGGAATCCAGCTGTTGTCTCAACTACTCTGCCGTTCTTTGGAAGCCTGGCTGAACTTACTGTCATTGGAAGGTTCTCTGAGATCCATATGATGAGTCCACTTGCCTTGTTTTGCTTTAGTTGAATGAGTACCTGAGCCCTAATCTCCCCAAAGGGGTGAAGGCTGAGCTTTTGGAGGGGAGCAAAAGGAGTCTTAGACATAGTATGTGGTCCTCCAAAGCTCCTCTCTACTCAACCAATTTTTATTCCTTAATATTTAATTCCTCTCATTAGGGAGAATTTTAATTTAATCTACATTTGAATCAATTGTTTAATTAAAACGATTTAATTTAAATCCATTCATTAAAATAATATTTTCTCCTTCTGGGAAAGGTAGAGAAAAAAAATGTTGAGAAACATCCAACATGACTGAGGCATATACACTTTTCCCCAAATTATTTCTGAAAAAGAAAACCAAAACAAAAACAAAAAAGCAAAAAGCAAAGCACTACTTTCACTCAAAGTTTTCAAGATTTTCTCATAATACCTGCAAAAGTGAATATTAAATTCTGTGAACCTAGTCTACTCTTACAGCAGCAAGAGTAGTCCCTGTTCTTATCTTCCTGTCAGAGGGAGAGAACTTAGAATTGTTTTATGTCCAATAATCTATAAACTGTCTTGCACAGATACTATCCAAACATTGATCTCCACTTGTCCGTTTTGCACCTAAACTATTGGAAGATCAGCAAACTTATATGACAAGAAATAAAATTTGGCTATAAAAATAATAAGCCAATCACATAACTTTTATAGCTTTTTATTTTTGTTAGGAAAATAATATTCTTACTCTCAATACTGATAAGGCTTTAGAGAAAGAGGTTTATTTCTCCCTGTGTTACCATCATTTACCATGTCACTCTCCTCTGAACTCTGAAAAATTACCTGCAAAAGTTTGGAGGTTTTGTTAATGTGTTGTGTTGCCTTAAGCTCATAAAGCCTTTTATAAAACCAAACCAAATATATACTACCTATGGAAGAAGGCAGAAGAAAATTTATACAGTTGGAAAACTCTCTTCTATACACTGCAATGCTAACTACAAGAATCATTTCAATTGGAAATAAAACAGATAACAAAAGGCATTCACCTGCCTCATTATAGCATCCACTACTTAAAGATATATTGGTACTACCTGCTGCTATGTAATCTTAATCATTTGATTGTTGTACCATTAAAACTGCAACCCTCTTACTCATTTCAATAGCTGCTGAGCTTCTTTGATGATAGAAAATGAGACTTTGCTTGGATCCTCACATATGTCTGGGCGATTTTAATTTTAAAGCATAGTGTAGCCTCTTGGCTAATTGGTTAAGAGGCTTGCTTCCACTCACTTTTTAAAAAATCATCTTGAGTTTTGAAAGCAATATAAGTGATCGTTCAAGTTGCCTTGTTCAATTCTCTTGAAATAAACTATAAATATTTATCAAAAAGCAACCTGGAAAATAGGATATTTTAAGTTTTGTAGGAGACACAGTAGGAGCTCTGATCGTGGGTAGCTTTCTCAATTCATTGGCTTACCCCATTTTTCAGAAATAAATATATCTGACTTTTATTTAAAACTTTCAGTTCATTATAAGGTAAAGTCTGAGGCCTGTGTGTACTCATCTGTATTAGGTAACATAAATGTCACAGATATTTATTTATAAATCAATAGGAAATGTTGCTAGCTTAAGACAAAAAACCAAAGCATAATTAATAACAGAAGAGATAAGAACATTGAACATTCAGGGTCTTTCACTGACATTACAGATGAGGATTGGCAATTATTATTGACCATCGATGGCATTGGTAGGCATCGTTTTTGTTCTTAATAAGATTCCTTTTTCAATAATAAAATAGGATAGAGGTGGAAATCACAGCTCATATCCCATCTGTCTGGGGGTCCCTTTCACATGTAGGTAACAGAAAATCCCCAAGGGGAGGAGGATTTATTGGCTCCTGTAAAGCCAGAGGTAGAGCTGGCTTTCAGGTACAATGTATACAAGAGAGGCATCTCTCTGTGTCTCAGCAGGGCTCCACTGTCCTCTGTGAGTCAGCCTCTTTTTCAGGCTCTATTCTGTGGCAAGAAGCCGGGGGAAAAGATTCTGAGCCATGCCTGCCTGGACCTAAAATAGTCGTTTCATGTTCTTCTTTGACCTACCTTGACCTCCATCAATGTGACAACACTGTGCCTGTTCAGATTCCTGGTACCTTCTCGTCCTGCTTAACTGGGATTCTCAACTATTTATTTTTGACTAACTCATCGTATTGCTTTGTAGACATTGATACGATGTCTTAAGAGCACCAAACACACGGTTGTTCTATTTAAAAGCTCTCCAGTGATTCTATGGAGAGCTTTTAAATAAAAGTCTATGGCCTGCTGGTAAATGTTTAACAACCAGCTCCCTGGAGTGGAGGGGTGGGGACAAGGAAACTCTAATTTGCGGCACTTGCTGATTTTCGTGGTGCAGATATGCCCATCATGGCCAATCGGGTTATAAACACGATATCACTGAACATGGAGATGGGAAGACCTGCGTACACCTGGCTCTGGTAAGCTGGTGTGGCCTGTCTCCAGCACACAGTACACACTAGTAGAATCATAGGTTTGGATAATTGGTTGCTAAATCTCTGCAGAATTCAACACTGTTGACTAATACCTCTGTCCCCAAAATCCGTCTTCCCTTGATTTCTGTGGCATAGCATTTTCCCATTTCTCCTCCTGTCCCTGAATGCTCTATCTCCAATCCAATTTTCAAACCTATCTTCTTTTAACCAAACTCAATACGGGGGAGTGCCCAATACTTGATCCTATGCTCTGTTCTCCTTGCACAAACTTCTCTCTTACCCTTAAGGTTTCATCCCTGCTGTTGCCCCAATTACTATCCATGTAATTAATGACTGAATATTATCCTTTCAGCAGTCAGTCACCTTCCTCCTGGGCAGACTCCAGTATCCACCTGCCTACTCCTCATCTCCATATGTATGTCTCATCTATGCCCCAAATTTAACATTATAAAAATAGTACTTACGTTTTTTTCTTTATCCTTCTAAACCTCATTGCCCTCAAGTCTTTAATAGCTCAGTGAATGGCACCACTATTCACACTGTTGGACAAGCCAGAACCCAGGGAGTCACTGTTGACACCTGCTCACCTTCGTATCAAACAATTACCACACCCTGCCCATCTTTGTTTCCTCAAATTGCTCTTGAAACCATCCACTTCTCCCCATGATCCGTGCTGAAATAAACCCTAAAGGAAAGAGACGCTGACTTCCCAGAGAGATGCATTTGAACTGACACTTGAAGGGTGAGTAGAAAATTGCTGAAGAAGGGGAGGAAGGTATTTTGGACAGGGAAAACAGCAGACTTTTAACCGCGGCAGACTCCTAGATGCCATGTTACATCTCTACCTGCCTGTCTACTAAGCATATCAAGTTTAACACAGGTAAAACAGAAACTTGATTCTGCTCACATCTGTCTATTTTTTATTCTTCTTCCCCACCTCAGGAAATGGCCCAACTATTCATTCACCAGTTGTTAAATGCAAACACCTAGGAATCATCATTCTTTTTATCCTCACATCCAGTTCCTCAGCAAGTTTTATCTGCTCTATCTCTGTCTGTCTACTTTTTCCGTCTCCACTACTGCTACCCTTGGCCAAGCTTACTGTATATCCTGGTTGAATCAAAGCAATGCCCCGCTAAACAGACTCCTGAAATTCCTTTCTCAACATAGCAGTCAGAGTGACTTCTATAAAAAATGACCAGATCATATATGTCCCTTACTTAAAGTCTTCCAGTTTGCTTCCCATCACACTTACAATCAATTCCATGTCCTAACCCTGACCTGGAAGTCTCCACATGACCATCTTCTCTATCATGTACTACCAGCCTCACTCTGATCTCAGTCCGGCATTGGTTTTCTTTCTGCTTTACAAACACATTAAGCTTCCTTCCCGCTCAACATTTTCCTTCTCCCAAGTCTTAGGAATCTTCATACTTTGCTGTTCCTCTCTCGGAATGATCTGACCCTAAAGCATTATTTTTCTAGGAAGGTCTCCCTATCCATGCAGAAATGGAGACCTACCCCTCTTAGCTGACCATCACGTCACTTTGTTACATTTTCTTTATAGCACGTTTCATTATCTAAAACCTTATTCATTTATCTGTTTACTCCCCAACCTTCTACTGCAATATATCCCCCTCTGTCACCTATAATAAGAATCCCCATGCCTGCAAGGGTCTTGCCTGTCTGGTTCATCACTATTTTCCTAGCATCTAGAATTGTGTCTGGAATGTGGCTAGGGCTTCGTAAATACTTACTGCTGATAAATATTTACTGTTGAAAATGTTTTCAGTGACTAGGAAAAAGGGAAGCAACTATCTATATAGTTTTTGTTCACCGACTTTGGCAATTGATTGTTTCCCTTCTTTTTTTTGTTCCTTACTCTGTAAAATGCAAATAATAATATTTCTTATACATTTGCCAATGTGAAGAATTTAAGATGTCTAAGGATATGAAGAATGTGAAGCTGTCTAAGAATATGAAATACTTTCGTAGCATAAATGTACAGTAAATAAATATATAGTAGGAACACCAACTATAAAAGTATGCTTATCTGCATCCCCTCCCCAGCTTCTCCTAAAGAGCCCAAATGTTGGCCTGACCACATAAATTACATTAAGGAGTGAGGAGGAAACTAAAGGGGAATGGAGGTTAATGGGATTTACATTGTAGATGGAGAGTGGTACTCATTGAAAAGAAGAAGAAAAAGCCAAGGGAGTGAAAAGAAAATTATGAGCTAGGAAGATTGTTCTGGCTGAACTGGGGAGTACATTTTGGAGGTCTGGGAGTAAAGAAAGAGCCTTAGGGTCAGCTCTGGCACCAAGTAGCTGTGCATGGGAAGGCAAGGGCCGGGGTGTAGATAGGGAAAGAGGATTTCAAAAAGATTTGCTGTGGTTTATGAGTCATTTTTGGCATTTCCAGGATATGACAGTAAAGTCTTAATTTGTTTTTCAATTAATTTTTTGGCTGCCAGTTTGTTTTTTCTTACTGTAAACCCACAGCCTCTTTCTGAAGCTGGCCATGGGGAGACAGCAAGCAGGCCTGGCTTTGGGAGAACTGCAAGGGGAAATGTGTCATCAGCCCGCCCTTGACCGTCTTCCACATTGCAATTTCCATGGACTTAAATGGGAAATTGTATCTCAAATGCAGCAACCTACTAGAAGAATGTGAAGACAGACACGTAGAACTCAAATCAATGAAGTTCTCCATGCAGAAGGCACTGGGCTGGGAGCTTGGGGGAAGGTCATTAACTTGCCTAAAGTTATACAGACAAGCAGAATTTTTCTGGGCTCTCTCTGATTCCAGAAAAGCCTTATAACACAATGCTTTCCAGCCACTGATGAAGTTCAAAAATATTGGTCTTGGCACTGGAAAGCTGGAGGATGGATCTGGCTTTGGCTTTTACCAGCCATGCAACTTTGGAACAACTTAGAACCATATCATCACTTCTCAAATGAAACAGTGCACCAAGTTGGTGGCTTTCAGACATCAGTCTGAGCACCAGCGTTAGGCTATGAGGAAGTTTTCATTGGTCAGTGAGTGGCAAGTTTAAAAAAAAGATAATGTTCCATCCACATCATTATATATTTGTTACTGGAATATTGTAAGTGGCTTTTCTTGGAAATGGCTGTTCTATTTTTTTCCTTGTAAAAATGACTTTTATTTTATGATATCATGGTGATATAGATAGTAATTACTTTTGAAGAAAAAAATTTTCTTGGCTTATCAATATAAAAGTTCACAACCCTTTGTTGGCCCACCAACATCAGTGAATTCATTGAATTAGATTATTTTTAGTGTCCTTTATAGCTTTGAACATTTCAACTAGGAAGGGGGATTGCAAACTTAAATGCATGAAGGGTCTAGTCAGGTAGTTAAATATCAAATAAGGATAGCAGGCACTATCCTGTAACATTTACTAGCTTCCCTGCCTTTTAAAAAACAGTGCCCATCTCCAATAAATAACAGCCAAATAAAAGTAACTGTGGCTGAATTGTGACTTCTGCACACCCCTTGCACACCCCACTCAGTTCATCTCTCACAGTTTTCTTGCAGGTCTAATAGTGTGAGTTTCTGTTTGGAATCCCTCATAGAAATAAGTAAGCACATAATCATTTTTACAATTTCATTCATTAGTTAGCATAGCAATAAAATTATATAATGATGGGCCTGAAAGTGGTCCATTCATATCATCATGGAAATTGTTTGAGAGGAGCAGGCCTTTATATGCTACTATATGCAGGCTTTTTGCTTGGTTAGAAAACGTGGAGTCAGGGACTGTTCAGAGTGTTTGAAAAAACATATGCTGAACTTATGTATTATTGACTATGTCACAGCATATGATTGAACAGCAGAACTGCTAAGTTTCATTCTTTACATTTTTATTTTATTGTTTCTTCATGAATATGGTAATAGCATTCCCACAAAATTATTGAAATAAGCAGTTAGGCTATCATCTGCATTATAGAATCTCAAATACAAGAATTGAAGCTACTGTAACGATTTTCTAATTTCAGGAACAGCAGCGCAGTCTTTTTAACATTTCCCTAAAGTCCTAGTTTTGTGGATTTTCAACTTTATGAACTATTGGAAAGTATCCTTTTCTGCAATGTAACTTTAATCCATCGTCCTTTCTCAGGAGGAAAGAACAGAATCAAGTACAAAAGAAATGATCTCCTGGAGGTATGTAGAATGAGAAGACACGCCATCAGCCTGCCTAAATCTCTGTTTTGATGTGTGATTGTAGATGCAGCTACAAAGGGGAGTTTCCAGACATGAGAAGCATGCAGCCCTGATGGTCTTGGTTTCCACAAAAGCCCAATAAGGAAAAATAAAGCATGATGGGTTTGAGTATAAGTTGGAGTTAATGCTGAGAATCAAGAACAGGAAGCTCTGAGAGATAAATGACCAGAAGCCTTTTGTTCAGAGGTGAGGCCCTCCTCAGACTGAAGACCATCAGAGACCCACAGGGGCTGGACCCAGAGCAAATATGAGAGCACATATCTCCTTGTTAGCACTCTGCTCTTTCTACTCCAGATGGATCACAAAACAATTGTTGTCCTTCACCATTTTTTACAAGTTGCTGTCACTTCTAATCTTTAGTCTCTGTAATTAATAATATTATCCTTAAAATTTTATCCTTGGCCCTATTCCCTCTGATCCATGTTTTAACTGTGAGCTTCTCAGAGAGCCCTCCGCTGCCACGCCAGTCTCCCCTTCCCTGTCTTTGCATTCTTCAATTTGGGTAGCATCCATTGGTTTATTTATATTGTACTTCAGGACTCTCGGGTCTGCACCAACTTTCCTTTTGAAGTCTCAAGGCATGGGGATCCTTCCTGATTTTTCTCTGGTCTGTCAGAAGCCAAGTATACTAATACTTAAGGCTGCATTCCCAAAGTGAGGGCCACACAAAAATGAAGTTCCATGGGGTAATTCCACAAGCTTCTGTTGTGGGGGATGAGTAGAAAAAGGATTCCATGATGAAATACATCTAAGAAACAAGGATTTGAATAATTTCAGACCTTTTTTCCTCAAATAACTTCTCAGAACGTGAATTTACAGGAGGGTGATATAGCAGGGCTTCTGTGGAATCTTTTTTTTTTTTTAATTCAAGGAACTTACTCAGGAAAATTTTAGTTCTCTGATAACGATAACCAAATAGTAGCACACAGAGAATAACCGGGGATGTTTAACAAGCAGATCTGTAGGCCTCCCCTTCCCATTGACTGATTCCACAGGTTTTCCAGGAAACTCAGGACTCTGCATTTTGAAAAGCATCCTAGAGTCATGCTTCTCAAACTTTTTTTGAATAGAAGTTACCGGGGATTTTGTTGAAATGCAGATTCTGATTCCATAGGCCTGTGGTGGGGCTGTAGATTCAGCATCTCTTAGTTCCCAGATGAGCTACTTATCTGAAGCTCACACAGGGTTAGTGGAGTAAGGCCTCAATGATTCTGATCATCCAGCGTACTCCACTGCTGTATTTATCACAAATGTCACTATCTTCCAAGGTTTCCATCACTTTCAATTCACGAAGAAGTGTTGTCTTTTTGGTCATAATTAAGTTCAGAGTCATAATTTCCTTCATTGCGTATTCTACCACCTGAGAGATGGGGTGGTTAGCAAATATGTCAAGATTTCTCAGATGCGTTTGTTCTAACCTAACATGATGCCCAGATAGTTGCAGTCTTCATGACCCTCTAGGGTGTCACTCATCTGTGCCAGCCCGTCTGATCCAATGGCTCAGACACTGCCATCCAGGTCTCCAGTCTTACTGAATGTATTTGCTACTTCCTTTTTTGCTATTGTCATACACTTGACTTTCTATACACTATAAAACCCATAAACATTAATGTGTTTTGGATGTAACAGTAAATAATGTTTTAAAGAAATTAAGAAAAAATCATCTTTTATGTGTGTTCATATATGTACAATTTCTGTCACTGTTTTCCTTTGTTTAGATTCATATTTCCATGGGAATATCATTTCCTTTTACTCTGAAGAACTTTCTTTTTCATTTCTTATAGTGTGGGTCTGCTGCTGCAAAATTATCTCAGCTTATATATATCTAAAAATGTCTTTATTTCACCTTCATTTCTTCTCTTTTTTCTTTTTATAATAGTAACAGAATTACAGGAAATTCTAAAAATATATACAAGGCAGCCCTGTGTACTCTCCATCAATTCATTGTCATTTTTTAGTATAATATATATGTGGATTCATCTTAGGCTCCAAGTTCGTGAATATTAGTCCCATTTTATATCCTAGAAGTGACTGGTGCTCTGTTTATTTTTTTTAAGTCTTTTTCTCTTTCTCACTCAGTTTGAATAATTTCTCTTGATCTTTTTCAAGGTTATGGATTTTTTCCTCTGTAGTGCTCAGTCTGCCGTTCAATCCTATCCAATTTATTTTTAATTTCAGACATCGCTTTTTTTAGTTCTAGGATTTTCCTTTGGTGTTAAAAATAGTTTTATTGTTCTCCTGCAATAACGCTTATATTTCTTCATTATATCTCTATTTTTCTGTAAGTTCCATGGTTATTTTAAAGTCTTCTGCTAATTCCAATACCTTTTTTATTGAATGCTTTCTTTTAATACAGTTTACTTTTTTCTATTTACTCTCAAGTCTCCTAAGTTTGTACTATACTCTAAACATTGTGTATAATAAACAGTGGGAATTGAGGAAAAGTTCTTTTGCTGTGTTTTACTTACTCACCAAAACACCGAAACCTTTTCCTCCATCTAGCTGTTAGGTGGAGGCAAGCTCGTTCAGGTTTCTCCTGGAGTGGAGGTGAGCTGGAGCTAGGCTGCAGCTTTCATTAAATTGAAATCATGTGTGATTAGTCTGACCTCCCCCAAACTCCTGTGCCACCCTGTGGTTTAGATCTTGCACTATTTAAGCAGGGAGAAAGTTGGGCTGCAGTTACAGATGTATTTTTCCGTGACCTTTGGTTTTATCTCTGGTGGGGCTCAAGAATCCAAGAGCAAGCCTATGTGATTTCTCCCTGATTTTCAGCCCTTCTTCACTGAATTTCTTTGCATTGTTCAGGGTAGGGTTAGGTAGAGATGAGAAGAGAGAAATTGTCAGGCAGTTTGCATTTGGGTCTCTTCCAGATACTAAGTCATTCTGCCAGTACAGGCTGTTGGACTGTCCCTGAAAAGTCTCTGCATGTACCGTCTCTGGCAATTTCTGTAATGTATCCTCCGCAGATCAGGAATCTGCTTTTGCAGAGGGAAGCTTCTTTCAGTCTCTTCTAACCTATAAAGTGTTTGTTTCTCTTTGGAATTCAGTTGATCAAGGTTTTCTTGCATTTCCTGTTCTTTGCTAGCACCATTAACAAGTATAATTTAAAATTTTTCCAGGCTTTGTTGTTACAATGAGAACAGAGATCTTGTTTCCTTCTTCATTCTAACCGTTTTAAATAATCACAAAACAAGCAAATACCTCTTCCACTTTTTATTTGAAATAGGTAGACCTAGAGCACATTTAATTGTTAAGGAAACATTTCTTACTAGCATAGATGATGTTTACTATCCAATTTTCCTTGATCTAGTCAAAATAAGAAATCCTTCTTGAGGCATAAAAAGTCCTCTCCAGGTACATCGGGCTCTAGGGGCATTGCTGATTTTGTGTGTGCTGGATGGGTTCTCTAGCTAGTATAACTTTTGTTAATACCCTCTTACTGGCTTTCCAAGGAAACAATTTGCTCAAGTATTTCCCCCTTTTATTATTCATTTCCTTTTTTTATATAACTGAAATAAGAAAGAAATTATTATATCTAAGACAGAATCTCACCCCCGCTCTGCCACTGATGACTATTGGAAGCCTTTTATTTCTTTTTGACTGTTGGAGAAAAAGGTAAATGTCTCTTTTCCCATAAGTTTTCCAGGTGGAAATGACTAGTATTAATGTCACTAAAATTCATTTGTAATTGCTGTCATGGCAGATCTTTAGCAGTAATTCAGGTATCCTCAAATTCAAAACTTCCATTATTGTTTTCTGAAAGAATTTGTAATTCTTTTAAAGTATACATTGATTAAAATTTAAACTTATTTTTAAAAAGTTAATTTAAAATGATTTTATGACATTGCTGTTTGAATTACACTCATCATTGTTATCTTACATTTAAATTGACTATTTTTGTTAATATCACTCAATTTCTGTATAATTGGACAAAGGATTTAAAATGGAAATCAAACCCTGAGACATATATTGATGACAGTTGCTACAAACAGCAAACTCCATGAGTTCTCTATGACCATAAGAAGATTAGTGTTTCGCTTTCTTTCCCTTCTATCTTGAGTCCTCTTCTGATTGTTAATAATGCTTATAGACATTGCCCCATATGTTTTTCTACAGCCTATGTCTCACTGTGAGCTGAGAAAGAGGTGAAAAAGAGGACCGAGACAAAGGGGAACCAAGAGTATCTCTATCTGTTTAATTTCTCAATCCAAATCTTTCTTTAAAAAAAACCATTTTATTGGTTATGCTATTAGAGTTGTCCTAATATTTCCCCCTTTGACCTCCTTCACCCCAAGCCCTTTTCCCTCCAGCAATACTCCCCCACCTTAGTTCATGTGCATGGGTCATACATATAAGTTCTTTGGCTTCTCCATTTCCTATACTATTCTTGACCTCCCCTTATCTATTTTGTACCTACCAATTATGCTTATTAATCCCTGCACCTTTCCCCATTCTCCCCATTTCCCTCACAGCTGACAACCCTCCAAATGATCTCCATATCTTTGATTATATGACTGTTCTAGTTATTTGCTTAGTTTGTTTTTCTTTTTTAGATTCAGTTGTCTATAGTTGTGAGTTTGTTGTCATAATGTTCATAGCTTTGATCTTCTTCTTTTTCTTAAATAAGGCCCTTTAACATTTCATGTAATAATGGCTTGGCAGTGATGAACTCCTTTAGCTTTACCTTGTCTGGGCAGCACTTTTTCACCACTTACTTTCTAAATGATAGCTTTGCTGGACAGAGTAATCTTGGATGTAGGTCCTTGCTTTTCATCACTTTGAATTTTTCTTGCCAGTCTCTTCTTGCCTGCAAAGTTTCTTTTGAGAAATCAGCTGAGGCTGGTGGGAACTCCTTTGTAGGTAACTCTCTGCTTTTTTCTTGCTGCTTTTAAGATTCTCTCTTTCTCTTTAATCTTTGACATTTTAATTATTATGTGTCTTGTGTGGTTCTCTTTGGGTCTAACTTGTTTGGAACTTTCTGTGCTTCCTGGACTTGTATGACTATTTTCTTTGCCAAATTATGGAAGTTTTCTGTATTTTTTTTACATATGTTTTTTAATTTCTTGGTCTTCCTCTTTTTCTGGAACCCCTATGATTGAATGTTGGTACGTTTAAAGCCATCCCAGATTCCTGGGATGAATCAAGATTATCCTCTTAAAAAAAAAAAATTCATTTTTCTTCTTGCTCTTCTGTTTGAATGCTTTTTCCTTCCTTGTGTTCAAAACCATTGATTTGGTTCTTTTTCTTTCCTTATGTTCAAAATCATTGATTTGATTCTTGGTTTCATCTTCTCCACTATTTGTTCCCTAGAGATTTTTTTTTATTTCACTTAGTATAAACTTCATTTCTTCCCTATGTTTTTGCTGCCCTCAATAACTTCTTAGAGCATCCTGATCAGCAGTGTTTTGAACTTTGCATCTGACTGGTTGGCCTTTTCCAAGTTCTTTTTCTGTTTTGTTTTGTTTTTTTCAGTTCTTTCACTAGGTCCATGTTTCTTTGCCTCCTCAGTTTGGCAACCTCCCTGTTTCTGTTTCTGTGTATTACATAGAGCTGCTTTGACTCTCTGCTTTAGAAAAGGTACCTGTAAATTGTGTTGGAGTTGGGGAGCCTTAGGTAATCTCCAGGGTGGGGCAACCTGCTTCACTGCTTTGTGGCTCTGTGTTGGGGGGAGGGTTCAGAGAGAGGACAATGCTGCTGCCTGGCTTCTGGAGATTTGCCCAGCACTTGCCCAATTTTCAGTCACTTTACCCACTTCCTGTATGTGACTGGTGCCCTTCCAGCTATTTCCCTGGTGGTGAATCCCAGAGTGGGTAGGTTTGTGTACGTTCTAAGTCCATGAGACGTCTTTAAACAGACTCTCCTAAAAATCTGTCACTTTCTTTCATAGCCCCAACCCCTGCTGGTTTTTATAGCTGGAAGTTATAGGGATCTATCTGACTGGCACTGGAACCCTAGACCGTGTGGTCTGGCCTGGGGCTGGGATCACTCGCTTCCAAGGTATCCCTCCCTGTTTTTATCCACCACACATGAGTGTAGGATCACCCATTCTGCTGCAACCACCCTGCCTCTCTGCACCATGTGGCACCTCTGCACCTCTCTACCTGTATCTATGACTTGATCCCTCCTACCCGTCTGGATGAATATGGCTTCTTTAAATCTTGGTTGTCCAATTTCCATACAGCTCCATTTTCTGACTGTTCTGGTTGTCATTTGTTTTGAGATATAGTTGTAATTCTCTCTGTGGTTGCAAGAGCAGGCAAAGTCTGTCTACCTACTCCTGCATACTGACTGGAAGTCCTCCAAACCTTTTTTTCCCCATGTATTTTTCATACTCATTACCTTCTATTAAATACTCATGTATTTATTTTATAAAGTAGTGATATTGTCAGCATCAGTTCCCTTCTTTTCTCAGATCATGTTTTTGCCATTCGCATTAACCTTTGTCCTTGGTACAACCAAACCATCCTGTTTCTGACAAATCTAGAACGTATTAAAAGGAACTTGAGCTACTAAAAATGTAGCCCCAATTCTCAATTTCCAAGTAGACTGTCAAATGCATGGTAAACTCTGTGAGTATTTAGTGTGTATCAGGCTAGGGTGTTAGTTGAATACAGTGTTTTAAGGATTATCATATAGATCAAGAAATTTTTCTCCAAAATACTTGATTGTATATATTTTGAGTTAATACACTTTATATAGCTTTCTTTGTTGACAGGGTTATTCTTTTTGTCTGCTATGAGTCTGTCATATATTAAGGCAAAATCCTGGTAGGGCAGGAATAATTAATAATTATTTTCTGTTAGTACTAGTGAGTATGACCCCTTTATCTGTTAGGAATTATACTAAGCAATTAATAACTGGCAAAAGAATAAAACTATTAAAATAAACCAGAAATAACACTGTCTTGAATAAAACACAAATTTACTTCTTTCATACCTAAAAGAAGTTTGAAAATTACATAGCTAAGCCCTGGTATGGAAAGTCTATGTTATTAGCCCCCAGAGCTCCTCTCGCCTTTCTGTTTTGCTCTTCTAAAGACTGAATGAACTACCAGGGAGTGCCCAGAGAAGGGTCAATGGGCATTTATTGAGTATTAGTAGTTTTTAACTGTTAACAAGTACTGGAAAAGCTATAGCTCAAAAGGAGGAATTAGACATATTATGAGAATCAGGAGCAGCTTTTACTTGAATTAGATCTGGCCAACAATAAAAACTTTTGTCTCAGGGTATACAAAATTTTCTATCACTATAAAAGTTCAAAAAGAAGCTAAGCTTCTAGAAACGTTTTCAAAGAAATAACTGGAGAAGTTTGTAAAGATATATAATCATAATTCCAATGTTCAAAATATAAGGAAATATGAAATAATATATTTATCCAACCAATAACAGAGGATTGATTGAATAAGTTGTGGTAGATCCACACACTATATACACTTTAAATTGACTACATGAATTCTTATTTATAAAAGAGGCTCATGATATTTGATAAATTAAATAAAAGAGTTTTAGAATAAACCTTATGGTATGATTTTATATGTGTCTATAAATAGAAAACTATGCATCAAAGATTAATCAAGATGGTCAGATTGTGGGGACATTTTTTCCTTTTGAAGAACATTGTATCTATATATAATTGTCTATAGATAGATAGATAGATAGATAATTGTCTAAATATTCAGCAATGAATATGGATAGTAATGGCTAATGCATTTAAGGCAGAAGGTTAGGCTGTCTGACCTTTACTGTTTCTGCCAGATTAGATGATGCAAAAAATCCATGTTTATGATTCAAGTGTGTTGGATGATTGCCAGAATGAGTAATCCACACACCCACAGAAAATCAAGGAGAGATCTGGGGGATATTGCTGGTGGAGCTCAGAAGGGCTCTCAGTTCCTGATCCCCGAGCCCATTATCCCCATGATCTTGGTAATGTGCCTTTCTACATTCTTGATTTTCACTTTAAATTTTTCAAGAGGGTTAGGCAACAGACAGCTGTTGTTTTCTAAGAAAACCATCTACCTAAACCTGTTTTATCTGTTATTTCCTTTCTTCCAAAAATTACAACCTTGCATATAAAAACATAATAGCTAGAAATTGACATCTTAAGATAGCACCCTTACCCACAGCTGAATGGAGTCTTGGCAAGAGAGATAGTTGTCTAAAACCCTGTTACTTCAGAGGTGGCAAAACAACAATACAAACAAACCAAAAACCTGAAAAACTTTTACAGGATGGACAAAAAAGATGATGATTTTGGAAGATGTAATACTCTCTTCAGAAAACTTAGACAAAGAATATACTACTTATTTTCTTTTTAAAATTTTGAATGAGGGGGCTAAATGAAAGAAGGTGAAGGGATTAGCCAAAGGACATATGTGTAACCCATAGACACAGACAACAGTGTGGGCTAAATTGGGGCTAGGAGCTGGGGCTGGGGGGAGGGGGGCAAAAGAGGTGAAAATGAGGACATTTGTAATAGTGTAAACAATAAAAAAGTTGGGAATGCGTAAATGTGCCCATCCTTATGCACCCTGAGGTTCTTTCCCAGGAATGCTGACGGGTTTCCAAAGATCACTTCACCCATACATTCTGACCTGGTTCTGCTCTTGATGCATGAGCAAAATGGCTGAGCTTACACACACATACAGTTAATGGATAAGATTTCACACTAATTTCACCTTAGTATTACACCAGCAATCCTGGCTAATACAGTAAAATAGATTTTGATAGCAAATAAGATTGTGCTTTGAATAAACACCCAACACACAGACACACAAGTTAAAATTGACTAAGGTAAGAAAATGTAGGAAAAAGCTAAAGAGAATATATTAGCAAGGATTATTTTAAATTAAGCTTACTAGAGTAAGTAGCTCTGAAGTCAAAACATGGATATTACATAGGACTATTTTGAGATGGGAACAGTTGTTGTATTATTGAGGAATTATAATGAATAGTGAGCCTATTTGTTATTTATTTTCTTCAAAATGTTAATAAATATTCCAGTTATAATTGCTGATTTTCTATATTTATGGAAAACTGGCATTTCATAAATATCAAATTGTGATATCATCTACTTGTATGCTGGTTTTCTATGAATATATAAATTTGGTAATTACCTCTAGAAATGTGAGTTAATTTTTTTGTGTATGTGGCTAAATCAAGAAGGAGAATGACAAATCTGTTTAAATGGTAGAATCTTAAACATCCTTTTCATTGTTCTTTTTAAGACCATATCTAAAATGATGTTATGGAGTGGCACAGAACAGTCTAGGATACAAGCTTTCCTATTGAAGCCACCGAGGCATTCATCAGAACTAAGTAAAAATGCAGGCATTTGACAGGGACAGCACATAGAGCTTTCTCAAAAGACCAAAAGGTTAGGAAGACTTTCTAGGTTCCAAATAATCAATGTTTAAAAGAAAACAATTGTACAGAGGTTATTATGTTAATTCAAACTAGTAGAGGATTTCTTCTTAAAATGAAGTTTTAGCTTATTTTAATTCCAGGGAAAAGAAATTCTCACTTGATATGTTTGCTATTATAATGCATTCTCTTGAATAGTGTTGGCAGGAACTCCCCATTAATATTTATCTTTAGAACTTTGCTCCATTTCATGGCTCAGTAGAGAATTAATATTTAGCAAATGTATGATCAGCCTTTTTGTCCTATGGCTTAAATTCACCCAAGTCCTTCATATGCGGGATTTGTTTTTTTATTATGAGTTTTATAATAAGTATGTATTTTACTCCACATTTTGGTAACATTTTTTATCATGAGAGGCAACCTTTCTTTCAAAGTTAAGTCACATCAAAATGCAATGCATTAGTAGCTAAGGGGAAAAGATGAGTTTGACTAGAAGAAACTTGATCTCCTATTTATAGGTTTGATGCACCAAAATATGTAGACTGGCTAATACTGAAATAATAATCCCAAATCATGATAGCACCTTTTCAAAGGTGTTAAGGATAACACCTTAAAATAAACCAGACCCTAATTTGAGTATCTCAAACGTTCTGCAGGAGGTAGGCCATGTGACTTACCAGATCACAATTTTCAAATGGTCTTTAAATCCTACTGGACTTGGACAACAGTGATATGAAGGATAGATTTGATGGTGGTGAAGGGCTGCCTACAGTAAATAAATTCTGTCTATTAACAGAGACACCACAATTCTGACAAAAACCATACAATTGTGAACCTAGAAAGCAACTCAAGATCAAACTCTTCCTTTATGACAGGAATGTGTCCTTGCTGAAAATGGTTCATGAACCACCTGGATGAAGGCTGTTTACAATCCAGGTAATAATGCCAACATTACCTTCCATAAGCATCTTGATCAGCAGGTTGGAGCACAAACATGTTCAACAACCACCTCAGGTGGACTTAGAGCCCCGCCTAAATTTCTAGCCAGAGCAGGAGCCTAGCGTGAGATGACCTAATCATAATCAGGCGATGTCGTGCTTTTTCTTATTAGGGAATTAAAAATAATCATTTGTGTATTTAAATAAAATCTTATATGGCACAGTGAAATTTGAAATGCTACAGAAGACATGGTTTGGGGGTCCAGTTTTCTCTGGCTAGAAACTGATCAAAACTTTGGCTATGGCTTTGGTCTTCAGAGTTTTTAAAACAAATTAATGAAGTGGTTTCCTGAGGTGCATACGAACATAAGGTAAACATCAACCATGCCTCTGAGGACCCCTGAGTTGTATTCCACCATCTCGGTGTTTTCCATAGCAATCCAGTTCAAGTGCTAGAATGTGTATTGAACACAACTGGGGCAAATCTTTGACTCTCAAAGTGTGTTTGTTTTGAGGACAGGGACAAAATTTTTCTTAAATGTTTTCCTGAATCCTAATCCATGCGCTGCTACAGGAGGAATTTCTTCTTTTTTCCAGGGTTTACATTTGCTTAAAATCTTTCAAATTTCAAGTAGTTTTTTAAATTTCCCTTTGTTTTAGAACTCCTGCCCTTTATTTTCTCCTACACATTGGCTTTGATTTTGTTTAGAGGGGTTTTTTTTGGGGGGGGGAGGGCTTAAGAGTTATACAAAATGATTATTGACAAAGTTGTTCATTATCGACAGAGAAGGCATCTTCACCCGAAACCTCCACAAGAAGTCGAAACTCCTAAAAATTCATAGAAACTATTCATTATCATTTCATCCTAAGGAACTCTTCCTATAAGGAAAAATCATAGCAAGTACTTTTTTGATATTATGTAAAATGGTCCAATAGTTATTTTAATCACCTTACTTTTGTGGGTGGCTCCATGATTCCACACAAGTGGGCTTGGTTTGGTAGAATAATCTCAGCCTCTAATAAACATCATCTTTGTTGGCCATTGTTTTCATGGCCAATAAATAACTGGTCAGATAACTGCCTCACCTACCTCTCAGGCCACTCCTTAGAGGCCACTTTTTTAGGCTTCACTATTACTAAAATATTGATTCCCTAGTTGGTATTCTGATGGGAATCCACAAAAGTTCTTGAAAGTAATGATGCTGGGTTTTAATCCTGAAAATTCATGGTGTTGCACATAAGTGAGATATCAACTTTTGAACCTATGTTCATTTATATATGGATTTTTAGCTCAGCTTGCCATTAAAACTGTGTATTACTAGATAACCTAGAGTATTGACTGCATCTAAATGACAAGTGTTCAAGAAGAGGTGCAAGGCTCATTTCTCTTTATTGACTGTGAATCAATGTGGGGACCATGAGTATGCAATGTCTTGAATAACAGTAACAATAATAATAGCTACTAACACTTACAAGGACTCATTAGATTAGCTCCTAATTCTCAAACATCTCATTTTAGAGATGAGCAATAATTACTTCTGAAAGTAAAGAAACTTGTTCAAGTCTAAACAACTAGTCAGGGGCAGACCTGGAACTTAAACTCAGGCAGTTGGATCTTGAATCCAGGCTCTTAATTACTCTTTTTCAAAAGCTGCCCTTTTCTGTGAAATGGGTTCTGTCTGGTCTCAAGTCCTGCAAAGAGTTACTCACCTGCTGGAAATAAAGAAGTATTTAGTTTGTGTCTTTTCTGCTAGTTCAGGAGTCTAAGCTGAGCCTTACTATAGGTAGTGGGGTCAGAGGACCTTTCTCTTGGGGTCAGGGGGAGGAATGAGAATTATTGAGTTCCACTTTCAAAAACAAAAGCAGTGCAGGATACTAGTGGGGTTTCCCGCTGCCATCTCAGCTCGGTTGGAATGTTTGGAGTTATAGTGTGGGGTTATATTTTCTAAACTTTCTAAGATTTCTGAAGTTCCATAATTTGCCATAATTTTTTGTATTTCCTGTTTTTTGATGTCATTGGTAGTTAAGATCCTTAAAATTAAGAGGGCCCAAGTATTGTTATTTGGAGGCATCAGGAAATGAGGGCTCTGGAGAGGCAGGGTTCTGTCCCTCAACTGGTCCTTCAGAGAGAATAATCTGATATGATAGTTTGGGTAGTGGGCAGCTTTAAAAAAGAAAGAAGATATATATGAAATGATTAAAAACATAGTATTCATTGGAAAAGAGCAAGATGCAGAATGATACATACAGAACCATTCCATTTATTCAAATATAAATATATAAAATAACACTATAGACTTTTGTGTATTCATTTATGTATGAAAGGAACCAAAAATGGAGCAAAAGAAAGGAGCAAAAGACTCACAACAGTGTTGCTTCTGGGGAGGTGGGAAGGGTACTTATAGTTGCAGTATTTAACTTTTTATAACAGAAGGAAGTGATATGTGTTATTTTGGATGGTGGAATGTGATATATTTTTTGAAATTTTTCATACTTTAAAAATTCTCAAAATAAACCAACTTTAAAAAAAGAAAACAAAAAATAGAGGGGAGCAAAGAAGACAAAGTCACTAGGAACATCGAGAGAAAAGATAGGGCACATGGTGTGTGTCCTGGTTGATGACGGGTCCTGCTGCTCTTTGGAGCTGACTCTAATCTACACCGAAATAACTATGAAAATTCCTAGACATCTTTCACATTACTTTAGTGGTTAGAAAGTGCAGGGCTCCTGTTTGTGTGTGTATGGAGGGGTAGTTTTGAATGGGAAAGAACTATTTTTTGGAGGCAGGAATAGGTCACATGCACACACAGCGTTACTAACAATCCAAGTCTTTGATTTGGAAATAGAAAAGTCAAAAACAGTAGTCTGACCAAAGTTTGATTTCAGTATATGACTGTTCTCAATTTCTTTGATTCTATACAGCCCTCTCTTCTTCCACAAGTGATAAACAGTGCACTTCCCAGGGGTTTGCTCTGAAGCGTCGGATAGTAAGTTCCCTGAGAGCAAATGGATTCAACTAAGGCCATCAATTGCCTTGAGTTTCTTTTGCTTCACTGGATTTATACAATTCCTACTCTGTTTCTATATTCATGCAAAATGCTTTGCCCTTTCACTTAAATCCCAGTGAAAGAGCCAGAGGAATCTTAGGAAAGGTCAGGCTGGAAACATTAGATATGGCATCAGAGAACAGCAGTGTGATCAAACAAACCATGCAGAATACCACATTTTCATAGCAGCTCTTAGCTTAGGAGCATGTGATAGAAAGTTAAGGGTTTTTTGCTTTTATCATTTTTTCAGTATCTCCTAAAAATATACAACACCCCAGCCCCCAACCAACCAAACAAATAAAAACAAGGAATCCCCGGGATCTAATTTATCACATGTTATGTATACAGGGGCCTATCCAGCAAGAAGGTGCCATCTCAGGGTTTAACCTATGATTTTCATTCAGAATATAATAATCCAAGTGAGATGGCTTTAAAAACTTCCAGAGCATTGCAAGAAACCAGCAGGCTTTGTATTCCAGCTTTTTGATGTCAGTGACACTGACAATGACAACGACAGTGACATTCTCTCTGTGGTAAGGCAGAGAACCGAGAGGTAGTAATCCTGACTGTCAAAGAATACAGGGGAACTTTCTAATGAGCTCCTCCCCTTCCTGTCAAACTGGTCATTTCTGGATCAAGATTGATCCAGCATTCTCACCAGGGCCAAACTAGGCCAAAGGGTTACCATCCAGAACCAGCAGCAACCTTCACCAATCTTCCCTTTGCAGGGTCAGCAAAATCTGTCTTGCAGGCCAAGTCCTTCCCATGACCTATTTTCGTTTTTGTTTTTTTGTTTTGTTTTGATTTCTGGGGTCCACCATCAAACTAGGAATGGTTTTCACATTTTTAAATGGCTAAAAAAATCAAATTATTTTTTGTGACATGTAAACATATAAATTTAAAGTTTAGTAGCCATAGTTATATTGGAACATGGCCATGTCCACTCAGGTTACATTTGATCTCTGACTGCTTTCACACTACAATGAAAGAGCGAAATAGGCATGGCAAGATTGTATGTGGCCTGCAAAACCCAAAATATTTGCTGTATAGTTTCCTTTTTTTTTTTTTACAGAAAATAATCTTGCTGATCTGTGCCTCTGAACACTATGTACCACTACTGGAAAGGCTTTGAAATAATTGCTGCCAATTAGACTGACCATTTTGGGAAACATCTGGTTTGTTTTGGTACTGTAGGTACAACTCCAGCTGGAGTGCTCCGGAAACTCTCAGGAAGCATTTCGCAAATAAAAATTCTGCAGCCACTGGCCAGTGTGGTTCAGTTGGTTGGAGCATCGTCCCATAACCAAAAGGTTGCTGGTCCTATTCCTGGTCAGGTCACATACCTAGGTTGCAGGTTCTACCCCCAGTCTGGGCATGTATGATCCCCAGTCCAGGCACATGTGGGAAGCAACCAATTGATGCTTCTCTCTCTCATCAATGTTTCTCTCCCTTCCTCTGTCTCAAAAGGCATGATAAAATGTACTCGGGTGAAGATTAAAAAAGTATGCAGACTTATGTAAGGGATGCTGGATGCTCATACCTTACTAAAGCTATTTTCTTTCTTTATATTGTTGACACTATTACAGATTTCCCCATATCCTGCCCTTTTGTCCACCTCCACCCAGGCCTCACCCCACATCCCCTTCGCTCTGGCCATCACCACACTGTTGTCTGTATCTACTGGTTATGCATATATGTTCTGTGGCTAATCCCTTCAGCATCTTTTATCCAGTCCACTATCCCCCACTCCCTGCTTACGGGGCTGCTGTGGAAGGCCGTGACAGTATGTACTGCCCAACCCTAGAGCATACCATTAATACAGAGGGTGATATGAATGCCCCCTTCCCGCCGCCCTACCTTGGGTTGTGTACTGCAATAACCTTCCTCCTAAACTTGTGAGAAGAAACACTCATAGATTAGGGGTGGGGCAGTGAGTCTGTATATTAGTTTGGGTGTTTGGAAAAGCAGATACCAAGGCAGACTTAGATGTACAAGAGACTTATTGGGGAAACAGCTGTGAAGGATAAGGTTGGCAGGGAGCAGGATTTGGCGGGGAGACCTTCAGGTTGAGATGCAGGTCTGACACCTGCGAAAGGGTAGGAGACAGGATTGGGAGAAAAGAGCCTTAGACTGCAGTGCAGCTGAGAAGTCTTGACCAGGCTGATGGGGAGCCCAGAGCACAGTTCTTGTTGAGGGAGTTTGTAATTTAGAACTTTCTGAACTTATTTCCCCTGCTGTGTTCCACTGTCACCTGGGAGTAGCCCCGGGAGCATGTGAACACTACAGTGGAGTCAAAGGTATTGAAAATGGATCTGAGATGTTGAAGCTGGAGGCTGTGTATACTCCTGAGGACTCATTCTTCCCTGAAGGGAGATCTAGCCGCACAATCCCGTGGTCTTCACAGTGACTGTGGACTATGAACAAGATGTGTGTGTGTGTGTGTGTGTGTGTGAACTCAGAGTGGAGAGTTGATTGTAGGAAGGAGATGTAAGTACACAGTTTGGAGCTTCCCTGGTTCCATTGGTCTTGCAAGTTATTTATGTCATTTGTGATTACTACACAGTGCCTTCCTGCACCAACATGCAAAAAGTTGAATAGCCATAGTCATTTCTAATCAAGGATACTGATAAGGTCATTCATACTTCCCTTAAAGTCTCTAATTACACCAATATTGTCCACAATTCTGTAAATGTAACCTTTGATTTCCCAGGTAGACTCCCTTTCCCACAACTCCCAAGCTCCCTTCAAGGTGATCAAGACGTAGCTCCCTTGGCTGGGTCAAGGAGAACCCTACTGCTTTCTCAAAGCACAGGCACTTTTATGATATGATTGTATCTTTACACAATCTTGAGAGAAAAATGACAGGTATTATTTTCTATGTGGTACAAATGAGAAGTCGAAAACTCCAAGATCAAATGTTTTTTTTCCAGAGTCATAACTCAGATGTATGGCTCCTGACCCTTTGCTCCTTTCCTGGGACCAAGCAGCCACCTGTTGAAATAAGCCGCTTTTCAGGGGAGAAGGGTGCCATGGCAAGGTTTTTGCTGAACTCGTGGTCTCTAACTCAGAGGATATCCCAATGGAATGCTTGCTCTCTCTCTGAGGAAATTTCATTATATGGATCTGCAAAATGACCCGAACTGCAGCCATATGTGCATCGCTTAAACGTTACGAAAATAAAATTCCTACAAAAGAATGTCATACTAGCAAAGAGCAAATATGGTGTGAAGGTATGCCCCCACTCCCAGAACTTTATCCTTCAAAGGAGATAATAAAAAATAAAAATATGATAAAATGGGATGCCCAAATAACCATTTAAGAAAAAAAAAATAAAGCTGACTCCTTAAGCAAAATGTATTTTAAAGGGAGCAAAGGTCTCCATGTGAAAAATAAAGCCATGAAATACTAGATTAAAATATAAAAGAATAATTTTACTGCCCTACACAGAGGAACTTCTTTCTATGCATGACAAGTAGCCCAGATGCAAATACTGGTGGAGTAAGATTCTCCATCAAATCAGGGTTTCTCTGATTCCCTGGTCCCCAAGTAATCTGATCACGAGTCATCTTTCTACATAGTAGTAGCAGTAAGTACTTATCATTGTGATAAACATTTCACATTAATTTCTCCATTTAATCTTCACTATAGCCCAGCGATTTTCAACTGGTGTGCTGAAATAATTTTTCAAACATGTAATACCTGACCATTTAGTCGGGGGCACAGACCTCTTTTCCTTAGATTGTCAAATAAAAAAAAAAATGACAACAGCCAACACAACAGTAGCTATCTAGTGTGAATGAATCAAAATTATACCTATTTTTTGTCGTATCAGCAAAAACCATATTTTCTGTTATGCCACAGAATTTTAGTAATTAGCTATGCATGCCATGAGAAATAAAAGGTTCAAAATCACTGGTATAACCTCGTGAAAAACACTCTATTACTGTGCCAACTTCACCTTTTTGGAAACTATAGCACAGGGAGTTTAATTGACCAGGATCAGGCAGCCAGTAGGTGGAGATAAGATGTAAAGGCCAGGTCCACTTGAAGCTGTGGCTTCGGGTCTTCTCCAGCAGGTGGATTTTCCTACAGGAGAAGGTGCTAAAGAGCTGTGCTGAATTCCTGACTCACTGAGATATTAGGCTTCTCTTGGCAAATTAATAAGCTGGCATTTTCTTTATCATCTTCACCAGTTCAGTCAACATGAGCTCAACTCCTGAGCTCCATCATCACAGGGTGCACGCACTGAACAAAAGTCCCGAGGCATAGGGCTCAGGATGGAGAGACGTGAAGAAAGAGATTGCTTGGCTCAGAGTGGCTATCTTGCCACTCCTGCTGACAACTTTATATCATCTTTTCTGTGATTTAACTGCAGATTACTAGTTCTCAAAGGCAAATGCAAACACATAGCAGATAAAACATAATGTAGATAGCAGAGGATGAGATTGCTACTTTGCTATGTAACAGTTGTCTTAATGGAATAAATTTCTGGCTTCTGAGGGGTCATAATATCAACCAAATAGCTCCCAAACTTATTTCAACGTGGCATTACACAGAGCACATGCATATGATTGGTTATTTATGTTGAATAAAATTAATTTGAAATCAAGCTGAAGTTAGATGAGCCTCCAAAGAAGCAACTAAAAGGCAGATTTAGTGTGCCCCCCAACCACTGTATTTCGGTGGTTCCACACTGTTGACCTACGTCAGTGGAGAGTTTTATGTGATACACTACGTTCTGACAATTTACTCTGCACAGTATCATGGCTGTTTGTCACAGCCTTCTGAAATCAATAAACAGCACTGGCAAATTTTCCTGGCAGGAGAATTGTTTTTCAGTAAATTCTAGAAGGGCAGCTGCTGAGTGGCAAGGAGGAAGCCAGACTGCCGTTGACCTTAGAAAAGGGTCAATTTCCAAACCTTGATCCTGACCACAAAGAATAATTGATGCACAAACAGTGGATTGATTAATTTGGTGGGAGAAAGGTTGATTTTGAAATATATAGCTAGGAAATTCCTAAGATGTCTTGAAACCAAATAAGTGACTTATTATTTTAATAAATATGCAACAATTGGACTCCCTGGTTAGTAGGTGTATCATGAATATGGTTTGTGTTCTCTGAAGTTTTTCTTGAACGCATGAATTTCTGAAAGAGAAGTCTTTATGCCTGCTCTTCTTCAGGAGCCATTCACTTCCTAACTCCAAAAGCTGGCTTCTGCCCCACTGTTCTAGTCTCAGTATTCTTTTGTTACCTTGCATCTGGCATATTGCACATCTTTTCTGCTCTTTTCTTACCCTTGACCTCTCAGCTGAATTTGATAATGTTTAACACTTCTTTTTTTAAGTGTCTCTTGCCTCAGGATTCATGGTTTGATACCCTCTGATTTCTGTTTCTTAGCTACATCTCGGTCTCTCTCACTAATTTCTTTTACATTTCAGATGTCCTAAATGTGATTGTCTGCCCAGAGAATCTGTATTTGGTTCTTTTCTCTCTACACGTTCTGCCTTTAGTCTCATTGTCTCCTGTGGCTATGATAACACACTGGTGAGCATCTTTCTGGCCTGGGTCTCCAGCCGCCTGATTCCGGCCGCCCTCTCCAGTGCGGACAACCGGCCAGACACCTGCACCGGGCCAGTCCACTCTGTTCTGCTCTTGGTTTTCCACCTTAGTTTACCTTCCTACCTCCCATAGTAAATAGCCTATTAGATTAGCTGTACTTCAGCAATTTTCTAGCATTTTTCTCCCCAGTCATTTGACTTGGGTGTTTTACTAATGGTGCTACTTAAGCAGCTTGTGGTACATTCAGAGTTAAAAAAGCCTTGTTTGCCTTTTAAAATATGTGAGCAGACAAAATAGCCAAATAAACATGGAAGCAGCTGTATAAAGCCGAGGGCCACCAGGCTTGCTATGTCTGATTTAGACAGTTAAGGGAGGAATTTTTGCTTTATTTTACTTTAATATGCTTTATGTTGTGTTATTTATGTTATGTTATGTTATGTTGTCATATTATGTTATTACTTTTCTGGTACATGGTCAACTGTAATCTAATCTTTGGGCATAATACTATCCTCTACAAAGTCTTTCTAACACCAAGGAGTATCCCAGGAGTTATGATTGATATGCAAGTCCCCAGGGCGTGGATGTTTTAAGCCATACTCCTTATTTAAGTACTCCTCCACCAGGTCTTCCCACACACAGCTTCTCTGCCAGTCTTTTTAGTCCTTAACATCATTTGCTTTATTTACAGTTATCGAATGCCTCTGGAAAGATTCATACGAATACTGAGAAGAAGGTAGCCTGGGTGGGTTGATTGGCAGTGGCAGATAGCAATGGTAAGAACTGCTCATCTTTAGCTGGAGGGAGACAAGGTTGGGATGGAACAGGGTGTGTCACTGGCCAGGACCCCTGGTGAGGGGCAGAGGATAGACCGTAGAGAGAAGAGCCATGTGCCAGGGAAAGCAGAGGCTGGCCAGCTGCAGACACAGCTGTGCTGTGAGGCAGTTCTGCTTCAGGCCTCTGATACATCTCAAAATGGCGCTGGCATATCTGTAAGAGAGGAAGTCTGAGGATACAAGGGGGTTTAGACTGGGCAAAGTACGATGGAAATGCCATATTTCCTAGAAACTAAGAAAGAAGAAATGCTGTTAACTAAATTATGATATCTCATAAATTTTAAGAACATTTTAGAAATGTTAAACTGTTCAAAAAAAGTTGTCTAAGAATTGATGAAATGTAGTAACAGCATTTCATCATGCAAAAAAAGAAAAAAAGACTATGCTAAAGAGAATTTTTTTTTAACTCCCTGCCACTTCAAGTGGGCAGCTAAGATGAAACAGTACTGTGGAAAATCTATAATTCATGAAAGGAGACGTTCTTTGGTTGACACTGAGTTAATGGAATTCTTTCTTTACCTGTAATCTTTAGGCAACTTGTAATCTTAAAATATAAGATAAATTATTTTTTCCTAGGGAAAACAAATAAGAATGTATTAAAATATATAACTTTGTTCTTCCAGTTTAAAGAATTTAGGTTTCTTAAAAAATTAAGAGACACCTTTTCAAAAATGCAGTTTGCATCCTATCAGTTAGCAACATGCTTCTCTCACCAGCTGTGACTCAGTAAGAACCCGCTCTATCGGTGGGTACAGCCTGCAAAGGGTGCTCGCTCCACACCTCTTGACAAACGTGGATTCACACCATATGGTGATTTCTCTGGTTTTGACTGATTTCAAGCCAAGGTGATAGTAATTTCCCACTGGGCCAGATTAGAGTGCTACTGCCACAGATCAGGTGAACATACAAGCAGTCAACAGGCAAAGTCTGCTTCCAAATTAGGAACAGCCACATACAAGGGAGTTTTCGGAGCTGTTTTTCTGACTGATGTGTCTGCACCTGATTTCCATCATCCTTGATTGCAGCAGCTCTCAGAAAAATCCTTCCAAATGCTGCCAGAGCTAAGGTGAAAATTGTCTGCCTGACTCTTGGTGTTGGTGGTCTGAGATCAGAGGCTCCCCTTAGCCACGCCACTGTCGGGCCTAGCACAGCCCAGGAGTCTCCGTTTTGAACTATTCCTGGAGTAATCACTGGGTTCTTTAAAAGGGAAGAGTAGGGAGCTTTCTACCCAGAGAATGATGAAGAGATTTGTCATAACTCATATCTTTTCTTCTAGTTGCCAGTAAAGTCTGGAGCACCCTCCTTGGGTGGAAACGAAGCTTCTCCTATCAAATCTCCTACCTCACCAAGGAAAAGACAAGTAGGGCCATGATTTGTTTTGACAACATCAAAGTAAGTGAAGAAAATGTTACTCTTTTTTCTCCAAGTGGCATACATCATAAGTTATATTCTTGTGCCTCTTCTTGTTTTGGTACTATACATCCAAGAAAGATACTCTTATTGAAACTGTAATTCCTGGATACCTGATATCAGGTTGAGTTATTTTGTTTTACATCATTTTGCTGAGCTAAGGCTTCCAGAGTCACGCAAGTATATTTTTCCTTCAAATTCTACTGGATTTTAAAAAAAGAGGATTACAATGCAACGTTTAATACATTTTTTATACAAGTGTTCTTAATGTCCCTGATATGAACCATTACCATCTTTATGTTTGGGGACTGAAAATATAAATAAAACTGAATTCTTAAGAAGGATCTTTGATCAAATTTTCATACTCTAAACCAGTAGTAATAAAGCTATACAGAAATTGTAAGACTGTTTCAACCTTCTCCTGTTTACTAATAAAAGCAGCATTTTTATGCAATCAAGCTTTTGTGTTCTGAGGTGAACATAATATAATGATTGCATTTGCATTTTCAAGTATTGATCATGGTAGCATCTTTTGCAGCACACCTGTGAAATTTATACTTTGGAGAAATTGCTTTGCGACGTGAGGAGACTCCATCCCAGTTTTGTTGTGTGAGGTGGCATTGTAGGGTAGTGGTTTAGAAAAACACAGTAGACTTTGGATCAGGCAGAACTTTGCCTGAGTATCAGCTTTGTCACACCACCTGTGTGACCCTGAACACACAAATGAACCTTTCTTAACTCAGTTGTCCCACCTCTGGAATGGGTAGTACCCACTTACAGGACAGATTATAATTAAATAAAATAATGCATATAAAGTGCTCAGCACAGAAACATGTACTCAGCAATACTAACTGCTGTTGGTTTGTCATATTGGTGCTGCTGATGGGATTGTCATAACCTGACTAGTAAAAAAGTCAGACTAGTAGTCTGTGACTTGTGGGTGGAATGTTATGACATCCAAACCCATGGAGGGAAAAGGTCTACAGTTTAGGAGAGGAAAGAGAGGTGGGGAGGAGGTGTTTTGCATATACAGATTTGAATTTATTTGTTCTGCACATCAGAACAAAAGGTTTTTGCTTTTTTTTTGTAAGGAAGGGAGGTAGAAGAGAAGAGACCGCCTAAGGGTGCTGCACTGCGAACAAGACCCAGAGCTACAGGGCTTTCAGTTTTCCCTGCATATGGGAGTTATCTGGGGTTCATTTAGACTATATCCATCTGTACCACTACCTTTTTTGCTCCCAATAGGCATTTTTTTCTTTTCTTGTTTTCAAAAACTACCTAAATTGTTATCCCTTTAACAAACTTGGCCTCATGGGAGAAGACCGATCAAGGTCACTTGTGATTTTGATTGACACTCTATTTCTTTTTTAAAAAAAATTATTTTATAGATTATGCTATTACAGTTGTCCTGATTTTTCCTGCTTTGCCTGCCTTCACCCAGCACCCCCCACCTCAGGTAATCCCCCCACCATTGTTCATGTCAGTGGGTCATGTGTATAAGTTCTTTGGCTACTACATTTCCTACACTGTACTTGACATCCTCACTGCTATTCTGTAACTACCTTTTGTACTTCTTAATCCCCGCACCTCTTCACCCATTCTCCACACTCCCCCCACCCCGCCCACCACTCTGGCAACCTTCCAGTAACTAACTTCCTCTCTCTTCCTTTTAAGAGCCTCTCTTTATCTTTAACCTTTGGCCTTTTAATAATGATGTGTCTTCGAGTGGACCTCTTTGCATCCATCATAATTTGGACTCTCTGTACTTTGTGAACTTGCATATCTATTTCCTTTACCAAATTAGGGAAATTTTCTTTCAGTATTTTTTCAGATAGAGTTACAATTTCTTGCTCTTTCTCTTCTCCTTCTGGTACCCCTATGAAGCAAATGTTTGGTCTCTTAATGTTGTCCCAGAGGCTGCTTATACTGTTTTCATTTTTTTTGGACTCTTTTCTCTTCTAGTTGTTCTGTGTGGTTGTTTTTTGGTTTCTTATGTTCCAAATAATTGATTTGATTCTCAGCCTCATCCATTCTACTCTTGTTTCCCTGTAAATTGTTCCTTTTTAATTAATGTACCCTTTGTTTCTGACTGGGCCTTTTTTATGCTGTTGAGTTCCTTGAACTCTGCATCTGATTGCTTCTCTCCATTTCATTTAGCTCTTTTTCTGGAGTTTTGTTCTGCTCTTTCATTTGGGCCATGTTTCTTTGTCTCCTCATTTTGGCATCCTCCCTGTGTTTGTTTCTATGTATTAGGTAGAGCTGCTTTGACTCTGTGTCTTGGTAGTATGGCCTAATGTAGTAGATGTCTGGCAGGGTCCAGTGGCACTGCCTCCCTTATCACCCAAGCTGAATACTTGATGCGTGCCTTTCATGTGGGCTGAATACACTCTCCTCTTGTAGTTGAGCCTTGGCTGCTCATTGGGAGGGATTAACCCAGGCCAGTCAGCCACAAGGACTGGCTGTGACTACTCATCACCAACCTCCACCCTCTGTGGAGGATCAGCTGGGCAGGGGCAGGGTGGTAGTGCTCTGTTGTGGTCTGTAGCTATCCACAAGTTGTCCACGATGGCCCTGGGGTTTCCCTTGTGGTACAGGCCAAGGTCAGCCCCCACTTGTGTTTTGCCTGGGGGCACCCTGTCTGAACTGTCCAGCAACATGAGATGGCTGCTACTTGTGTTGGTCTTGGAGATTCCCATGTGAAGCCAAGCTGTGACTCTAATCTGGCTTCTGCTAGGGCTCAATGAAACCAACTGTTTCTTGTTTGATAGGATTTAAGAGCCAAGACCAGGCATTCTTATGGAAAAGAAGCTTGCATGGGATGGTAAGTTGGGTGGGGTACAGCCTCTTCAAGGTGGTCACAGCATTTTAGCCAGGTTGATGGAGTCTCAGATATGGCACCAGTCTACTGGCTCTGTTAGGGGAGAGTTAAACAAAGGGACAATGGCCTCTGCTTGCCCTGGTGCCAGACACTTCAGTCTCTCCCTGTATACCACTGGTGCCCTTCAAGCTGCCACCCAGATGCTGGAGCTCAGAGGGAACAAGTCTGAGCAGGTGAGTCCATGCATGAGTTCCCCAAGAGGAACTGCTTAGGGATCCAGCAGCATCCTTGACTGACTCTATCCCCACTGGTTTTCACAGCAAAAGTTGTAGGGAGTTATGTTACTGGCACTGGAATACTGAGGTGGGGGTCTGGTGTGGGTCTGGGACTTCTTGCTCCAGAGATATTTCTCCCGAATTTTTATCCATGTGGGTCTGGGCTCAGCCCAATTTGCATCTGCACCCCTCCTACCAGTCTGGATGGATGTAGTTTCTTCAATTCCATAGTTGTCAGACTTCTATTCAACTAAATTTCTGATATTCCTGATTAATAGTTGTTCTATATTTTAGTTGTAATTTTGATGTGGTTGTGCAAAGAGGCAAGCCCTGTCTGCCTACATTGCCATTTTGATCAGAAACCCCAACACTCTGTTTCTTTAAGTATAAAAATTAGAGGAGTCAGTCACAGAAACTCTATTTCAGGAGTTCTTAATCTTGGGAGTGTCATAGACAACTTTGAAAATTCGATCAAGTTGAAAATTTGATGAAGTTGAAGTGTTCTTTCCTCAGAAAAAAGTGCAAATGTACAACCATAAATATAATTTAGTATATAATTATGGGAATCCCAAATCCCTCTAAAGCCCACAATATGATTTCAGGTTTAGAGCCCTAGATATGGTTGTTTTCTAACTTCAGGTATCATGAAAAAAAATGGTCCTTACAATCCATGACTTTGTGTCTATTGCTTTCTGAGAATCATTGTAGCCTTCAAATTACAGCAGGCATCTTGTTTCAAGGTAAACATATCAGAGCTGTGATTTTTTTAAAAAAATTAATTGTTGTTCAAGTACAGTTTTCTGTCCCCATCCCAGGCCACCCCCACCAGCCAGAGATGTGATTTTTGACTCTAGAATTAAAATGAGATTGAGGGGGACTTCCAGCCAAGATGGAGGCATAGGTAGACACACTGTGCCTTCTCGCACAACCAAAAGAAGGACAACAACAATTTTAAAACAAAAAACAACCAGAACTGCCAGAAAATCAAACTGTATGGAAGTCCGACAACCATGGAGTTAAAGAAGACACATTCATCCAGCCTAATAGGAGGAGCTGAGTTGGGCAGCTAGGCAGAGAGGGCTCATGGCAAAGTGGCAGCTGGCAGACTCAGCTAGGTGGTGGATTGTGGAGGGGTGCTGCACGCAAGGCTGCAGCTGGCAGACCAGGCGGTCACACATTTGTGCACAGATGAACCAGGCAAAACTGGGTAGCAGAACAGACTGCACAACCCAGGGTCCCAGCTTGGGGAAATAAAGCCTCAAACCACCAATTGAAAACACCTGTGGCAGTTGAGGTGCTGGGAGAAACTCCCAGCTTCATAGGATAATTCACTGGAGAGGCCCACAAGGGTCCTAGCACATACACAAACCACCCACCCAGGAATGAGCACCAGAAGGGCCCACTTTGTTTGTGAGAACTGGGGGAAGTGGCTGAAATCTGGCAGAGAGTGGGGCAAGTGCCATTTTTCTCTCTCAAACCTGTCCCCCACATACTGCATCACAAGCCAGCAACTGGGTTGCCCCACCCAGGTGAACACCTAAGGCTCTGCCCCTTACTACGTAACAGGTGAGTCAAGACAAAAAAAAATGGCCCAAATGAAAGAACAGATCAAAGCTGCAGAAAAAAAATACAACTAAGGGATGAGGAGGTAGACAACCTATCAGATGCACAGTTCAAAACACTGGTAATCAGAATGCTCACAGAATTAGTTGAATTTGGTTGCAAATTAGATGAAAAAAATGAAGGCTATGCTAAGTGAAATAGACAACTATAATAGCATAATCAATAAAGGAAAATGTGCAGGGAACCAATAGTGATGAGAAGGAAGCTGGGACTCAAATCGACAGTGTGGACCAGAAGGAAGAAAGAAACATCCAATCAGAAAAGAATGAAGACACAAGAATTCAAAAAAATGAGGAGAGGCTTAGGAACCTCCAGGACATCTTTAAACATTCCCACATCCAAATTATAGGGGTACCAGAAGGGGAAGAGGAAGAGCAACAAGTGGGAAAGTTATTTGAACAAATAATAAAGGAAAACTTCCCCAATCTGGCAAAGGAATAGACTTCCAGGAAGTCCAGGAAGCTCGGAGAGTCCCAAAGAACTTGGACCCAAGGAGGAACACGCCAAGGCACATCAAAATTACATTACCCAAGATTAAAGATAAGAAGAGAATCTTAAAAGCAGCAAGACAAAAGGAGAGAGTTACCTACAAAGGAATGTCCATAAGACTGTCAGCTGATTTCTCAAGAGATTTTACAGGCAAGAAGGGGCTGGAAAGAAGTATTCCAAGTCATGAAAGGCAAGGACCTACATCCAAAATTACTCTATCCAGAAAAGCTTTCATTTAGAAAGGAAGGGCAGATAAAGTGCTTCTCAAATAAGGTCAAGTTAAAGGAGTTCATCATCACCAAGCCCTTATTATATGAAATATTAAAGGGATTTATCTAAGAAAAAGAAGATAAAAATCATGTACAGTAAAATGACAGCAAACTCACGATTATTAACAACCACACCTAAAACAAAAACAAAAACAGACTAAGCAAGTAACTAGAACAGGAACACAGAACCACAGAAATGGAGATCAGATGGAGGGTTATCAACAGGGGAGTGGGAGGAGGAAAGAGGGGAAAAAGGTACAGAGAATTAGTAGCATAGATGGTAGGTAGAAAATAGACAGGGCGAGGGTAGGAATAGTATGGGAAATGTAGAAGCCAAAGAACTTATATGTATGACACATGGGCATGAACTAAAGTGGGGGAATGTGGGTGGGAGGGGGTGTGCAGGTTGGAGGGGAGTGAAGGGGGAAAATGGGACAACTGTAATAACATAATCAATAAAATATATTTAAAAAATAAAATGCGACTAAAGGGGAGACAGGCAGGAAATGGTAGACAAGTGTGCTTGATAGCACCTGGAAGAGAGTAAGGAGGGCCAGGAAGAATGACTGATCCATGGACACAGACTACGAATAAGAAGAGAGAGACTACACCTTCTTCAAAGGGCTAGAGGCTGATGCTTGAATTCAAAATTGGGTTCAATGTTGTGTCTCAGTTGAGGGGGTAATTCCACTTTAGGCTGCCCTGACAAAGCATTGGTTGTTTTGCTTAGATATCTTATAGGTTAATTAATACCACAAGACTTTGTGAAAGAGATTGAAATTCTTCACAGGGAATCTTGCAAAATGAGCCCTGAGGGTGATTAAGCTGTATGTCTGAGGCTACAGAATTTAAGAGACAGATCAAAACAACATTAGAATATTTTTATATATTCTTCTGAATGTGTGCTCCATTAGGGAAGAGGCAGTTCTAGTAATTGCTAAGCTGAGTTTTCAAGATAGGTGTTCTTCATTTCTTGAGAAAGGAAGGAAATTGTTCAAATGACAGCTCTGTGAGAAACCCTGAAAGTAAGTTTCTGGAGTTTGCTAAGAGGGCTTCCCTTTCTCTATCAAATTAGAGATACTGGCTCCTAATTTATATTTTAACATTTCAAAATTATTATTTCTCCAACTTTGCAAAATATTTCCTAATTATTTATCTTAGTGTACTGTTCCAAGTATTATCACTTCATATCCTCAGGGCTGGGGTGGAGGAGAATGCGTTATTGTGAATACATTGTTTTTTTCTGCTTAAAACTGGTCTAGCCTTGCCTTTGGGGATATGCCTGTGGGATTTTGCCAGAGCAGGTGCTGCAGTTTCAGGGCCTGGTGACGACCTGGCTCTCTCCCTCACTCAGTCAGTGTAGGGAGGGCCCAAGTGCACCACACAACAGGCCTGTACCCTCAGGACTGGCCTCAACCAATTACCACTCAGCCCAGTGAACCCAGTGGCCAGTTCAGGCTTTCCCACTGGGCACTCAAGTTCAGATAAATGTAAATGGTCTGTCAATAGATATTTGTGGAATTTGTATATGCCTCTAGATCCATCTACTTCTCCAAAACATCTCCAAGAAAAAGACTTCTCCAAGTCTTTTTTTTTCCCAAACTCTACATCTAAATTCTACTTATGTCCTTCCACAGCCCTTTCAGAAAGGGAAAAGCAGCCACTTGCAAGGACCCTCTGTTTTTAGGATAATGCTAAAGTTCAGGAATAATTTCTACTGAAAACCTCCAGGTAGCACTTCAGAACACCCTTGGGTTCCCTATTTTAATTTTATGACAATAGAATTTTTAAACATTTATTTTATGTTTAGACAAAATAGAGATATTCTGTGTTGTTTCTGGCTCATGCTGATATAGCACTTTTGAAAGCTTGGAAATCCAAATGCTATGGGAGACCTGGGATCCATTTTTCCCCTTGGGGAAAGCTGCATCATGGCTCGTGCCCAGATATGTCATGCTGAACCAAGGCATATGGCTTCCTCATGTATAGCCTGAAGAAGGACTGGAGAAAGGGAAAGTGAACTAGAGAAAGAGAGATGGAAAGACCACAGTGCCAAGACAGGGACAATATCTGAGACATGTAGAGATTTCTTTTCTGTTGTTACCTCCAGTAGAAAGCCATATTATCCATGGGGAGAAAGAAACTATCAAAACAAAAACTTTTTAAAGCAATATGATTCCCCACTTACCCACAGGGTGACTATGCATGAATTTAATAACATTTTTGTTTTTAAGAATTGTAGAAGGTTTAAAGAAATCTAGATATCAATTAAGTTTAAGAAAAAAACTTAAACAGCCTGTGGATAGGAGCCCTAGTTACCAAATGGGACAGGCTTCTTGGCCCTTTTTATTTTCCTTTGGACAGTGGATTTAACAGTAGCCAATACTTCAAAGTGTAAAATCAAGCACTGTGTTGGGTTCCTTTTACTTTCCACTTCTATTCCCTTGGCCTTACTGGTCACTTAGTCTGGTCACCTGCAATGATCTTTTCCTCCACCTAGTGGTTCACACACCAGGTCTGTGCCACAGGCCTCCTGCTTCTGAGAAGGTCTGTCCTGTGCCAGAGCCCCACAGGAACCCACTCAGCACATGTGTGTGTACAACCTGGGAGTGCCCTGTGGGTGAACATTAACTAGGCCAAAGCCTAAGTGCTGCTGTCTTGTTTCTCTTCAGAGCTGCTTCTGTGATGTTGCATATGGCTCTTTAGACAGCAACCAGGTGACCAGAGCAGGAGGCAGATCGAGAACATTTGTCCTCCTTCCTTTCCTGTTTTTCTCCATCATCCACTCTTGTTCCCTGGACCATACTCTCCAATAAATAGGGTAACCCTAAGTTCTGATTGCCCATGGTGGTGGCTAAATTGTTGTCATGGCATTTATTAATAGCTTCTCCTTTTACTCTCAAAATTATCCCCACTAGACAATCAATTATGATCATCTAATTATGTATATGATGATGTAATTATCTGCTCTATATTTGAACTTCATAAAACTTTAGGCAAGTAAGATTTACCCAAGTAAAATAGATTCAGATTGTGACTAGTTACCAAAATGTGCAATGAAGAGAGAGTATTGAGTGCCAGCCATGAGGCAGGCAGACACTATGGTAAGCACTTAGGGTGAGTCAATTAATACAAGAAAGATCCTCAGATATTTATATGAGTGAGAAGAAACATGCAACATTAAATGTAATAAATAATTACATTATATACAATAGAATATTTTTAAAGTAGTATGGAGTGGGATGGCAGGGGAAGGAAAACAAGAAAACAAATCTAGAATGATGAAGAGTTGGTTGCAATTTCAAATAGGATGATCAGAGTAGGTCTCACTGAGAGGGGATAGTCTTAAAGGAGATGAGGGGTCAACATTAGGGTGTGTGGGGAGAATTACTGCAGGTAGAGGGACAGCTCAGACAAAGACCCTCAGGGCACATTCAAGAAACAACGAGGAGGCCAGTGAGGCTGGATATGAATGAGCAAGGCTCATGTAGTAGAGAAGAGGTCTCAGAGATTATATGGAAGAGTCAGTCCTGAACAAATCATTCCCTGCCATCAGACTAAGGCCTTGTACTGATTGGCCCAAGCCTGGATTTCTGAACCAGTTATGGGTGAGAGAGATCAGAAAAATCCCATAATCCCTCTCTTGGTGTATGTGTCTCAGAACCTGCCCTTGTTGATAAAACCAAACCCCAAACTACAGTGCTGTTATGCAACTGGGGAAAAAGAATGAATGCTGGGGCCCAAACACAATTTCCTCCACTTTCTTATGGAATGATTCCCTGAAACATCTTTAAAGTTTGAGTCCTATTATTGGCCACATAGCTTCTCTGTGTTTGGCTATTATACAATAGGGGGCAACAAATTTTTGATCACAGAAATTGGAAGAAAAGGAAAAAGGCATAGATGAAGTGGGTGAATGAGGGGATATATGAGGAAGAACTTACTGGAGGTAGGTAGCCATTTCTGAGAAGGATGTTGATGCCCCATCTCTGGAATTCTGCAGAGAGAGGTGCTCTGACTGTGTGGCTTAGGTGAAACTGTGGAGTGGGGTGGGTTGAGGGTGTTGCCTCTGACAGAGCTCCATGAGCTCTCCCCATTCTTCCCAGCTTTTGTCCTTTGGGGCCCCGGGACCAAGGGGTGGTGGTTTAGAGGAAAGCAGGAGCCAGCTTCATTCTTGCTGGTCTTCTGTTGCCTCCACATTCACAACTTCCCTTTAGGTGTCAGATTGAATAAATGTACTCACAAAATGTTAGAGTTTAGAGATGGTCTAATGCTAATCCAAGGCCCTTGGATTTCAAATGTGAAAACTGAGCTCAGAGGTCAGTGGCTTGCCCAAATGTACCCTCGTAAGGGTTCATTTTCTACCCTCTTAAACCAGTACTGTCTCTACAAAAACACTAAACTAGCTGTTATTCAATTTCTTAAAAGTTGTCTGTTAGTACAAATTTGCTGAATCTTGAGTACAAATCTCAAAATAATCTCAAAATTATTTAGATGATGAAAGAGGACTCCTGTAGCCAGAAGGGATTATGTAAGCTTAAGTCATCATGGGTTGGTTAGGTGGTATTATCTACTTAAAAGTCAGAGAGAGGATGTGAGAAAGTGTGTAAGATATACGCCATTATGAACATTTATCTCCAGAAATATGAATAAATGGAAGTGAAATTTTACCTAAAGTAACATCATAAAGCAATGCACACTAGATTTTGAAATGGAAAACTTGAGTTTTAGGTGTCAAATCTACCATATCTGCATGACCTTGAGCCAAGGTACTTCATCTCTCTGAACTGCAATGTACTCTTCTATAAATAGGGACAATGGGATAAGCTTGCAGTTTTTGTGAAAAATAAGTTAGAAATGGATATGGAAATACTTTATAACCTTGAAATCTTATCACAAATAGAAGACACTTTCCAAGTGTAGACTGACAGCACATTGCTCTGGTGGGGGTAGAAAGGTGATATGGTCCTCATTAACTTACGTGGAAGACAAAATGAATTATTGTGAATTGTTTATTATTGTAACTTCTGAGTCCAATGGCCTGATAGTTTACAAAATAATCCATGTATTTCAACAACATTGGGGAGATCTACTTCTCTGCAAAGTGTGTACTTCCCTCCCTGATAGATGTTATGATATAGTCTCACCTGTCTTACTTCAAGAGCCATTGGTGAGAACTGGGTATTTATGGTGATCAAGGCTGGATGGTAACGAAGCAGCAGGACCTGGGCTCATGAGAGAGAACATACACTGGGTGGTGGCAGGTTGAAGGATCTGGACAACAGCAAAGTTTCATTTGGTTGGGGAAGAGGAACTACTGTCTCATGACTACAAGGCTTACCTGCAATTTTTATAGGAGCCTATAAGCTGGTGCCACAGAAAACATTCTTTATTCTTGGAGGCAGTGTGCATAATAGCTCTGAGTGCATGTTCTAGGATAAAATTGCTTAGATTCTTATCCTGGTTCTATTAAGCTTTAGTTGTGCAACCTTGTGTAAGTTGTTAAATACCTCTAAGATTTTGTTTTCTTGTCTATTAAATAGAGATAATAATCCTATATTACATAATCCTATATTATGTAAGATTAACACAAATAATTTATTAAAAGGGCTTAGGCTAGTAACTACTGTATAGCAAGTGAACTGTCAATGTGCCAATCAAACACATTCAAGTAGGTTTTGCCTAGATATAACAGAAGATATGAATGCTACATGTTTAAAAGTCTAAGTATTATTCTTTATTTCTCTCTTTTTTTAAATCCTCACCTGAGGATATGTTTATTGACAAGAGTGAGAGACAGAGAGAGAGATAGAGATGATAGATAGATAGATGATAGATAGATAGATAGATAGATAGATAGATAGATGATAGATAGATAGATAGATAGATAGATAGATAGATAGATAGATGATAGAGAGATAGAGAGATAGAGAGACAGAGAGAGAGAGATCAATTGGTTGCCTCCCATCCATGCCCCAACAGGGATAGAACTGGCAACCTAGGTTTGTGCCCTGACAGGGAATCAAACCTCCAACATTTTGGTGTACAGGATGATGCTCCAACCAACTTTGCCACCCGACCAGGGCAGTATTATTCTTTCTTGTATTTGAATACTTAGTATTTCAAAAAATTTGACCCTAAATCTCTCTTTAACAGAAAAAAAATAAGATCACTATTTTTAAAAACACAATATCACCTCATAGCTTTTTGCAAGACTGACAGTCATCATGTAATGATAACAATCTGTTGCTTCTGTTTTTCCTTCTGTTGGCCTTGGTTGTGGAGTCTCATTTTGGAGAATGTAGGCTTTGTTTTCTGAAAATTTTGGCTGTGCCACATTGTCTCCCCTTCAGAGCCTCCTGAGGGGTTCAGGAGGCCAAGCAGAGAGAAAGCCTGAGACTGAGCCTTTCCAGAAGAGGGACACTGTGTGTCATTCAAGAAAACACCAAGCACGACCTTGATTAGGGGAGTTTATAGCAAAGGGCCACCTTTGCTATAAGTGAAAGGTGGGCTGGGGACATTGTGTCCTGGGGTATCAGTGTCCTGTTCTACCCAGGACTAAGATTTCTGGAGCTGAAGACTCAAAATCTCTCCCTTTCCCCCCAGCAGTGTTCTCAGCCTATGAACCACTTATGTAAATAATCTACACAGCTTCCCTACAGGATGCTTTTCCTGCACCCAGGAAAGACAATCTGCTAGAAATGCCTGGTGTGTCTTCATCCCCATTAGCATCTTGGTGACTAGGACACTGGACTGGGGAGTTACACTCATTAGCCAAAGATCTTTGGAACCTCATTTCTAAGAATCCTACCTCCTACATTGTACAATCAACTAATGTGAATAAAAGGACAAATGACAGCTGCTATCTCTAAGTTGGCTACTGAAATTGGTTTTTAACTCCACTGGAAAAGCAAATGGAAAATGAAAATGAGTTGAAGTTTACATGAAAAGAAAAAAAGGGGAGGAGGTAGACTTTTAGGAATCCTGGGAGATACGGGTTCAAAGGGAAGCATTCATACCCTGCAAGGAAACTCCCATGAGAACTGAAGGACAGCACATCATCTGCCCCAGCACACTCCCAGAAGGCCACCCTGTCACCTTCTCCTGAACCATAATAAGCTTTACCCTGGGGAGTAATTCACATCGTGGCCCTTCCTTATAGAACTATTGACTCAAGCATGCTGCTTACAGTGAAGAATGAAAAAGTATGACTTTGCTCAAATTTTGGGAGAGCAGAAACAAGTGAGTTAAGCAACACCAGCAGCCCCTTCCTAGGCAGAACCAGGACTGCAGCCGTCTTCACTGCCTCACCTATGGGCCCCCAGTGGGAAATCCAAGAAGTCACTCTGCATACATTCTAACATTTTTTTTTTTGCCAAGCTTCTCTGTCATACACAATGCTCTTAAGTACTTAAGGTTTCTATCATAAAGCTAAAACAGTCATCTCCTCTTCAGTTTTGTAAATCCTTTAAACTAATGTCACAGAGAAGCTTCTAATGAGTTCATGATTATGAGCTTTTCTTCCTGAAGGATAAAGTTGGATTAATCTGGTGCCAATTCTCTTTGAATTAATCATCTTGAAATGCAGTGGGTCTCCCAACTTCCATCTTTCTCTTTAATATTTACTGCCCACCCGTAGAACACTAGAGATACTGGAAGTTCCTGAGAAGCAGATTCCAGGACACAACAATAATGGAAGGAATAAGGAATGAATGGGGTTTCCCAACTTCTAGTCTGACCAGCAGCTACACAAGCCTGTATTCCATCATCCAACCAGAGAGATTTTGTTGCAACAGATAGTTATAATTGAACCCAGGGCTGGCCATGCCATGGATCATTGGCATTGTTCAGAGTTCTTGATTATTCTTTTCAAATTGTGGTTGCAGAAACTCTAACTTTATTATCCCTGCCGAAATGATATGTTCTGAGTTAGGGTTTCTAAGGAGAGCATGCACCAACCACAAGGAGAGGAAAGAAACAGCTATTTGTTGAGCACATTATTGCTAGTATTATTGTAGCTCATAATATATAAAATTAATAGCTAACATTTGGAGGGAAGCTTATTTTCCCTTAGGCACTGGGCTAAGTGCTTTTGTTACATGCTTAAACTATGTAATGCTTGATAAGAGTTTTGATGAAACCCTATAAGAAAGACAGATGTCTTATTATCTGTATTTTTATAAACAAATAAAATGACTTTTCAGGTGTTGAAGAAACTTATACAAGGTTATTCCAGTAGTATGTGGTGGGTCCAATTCAACCTATACTTTCTGCACCCAAGACTGTGCTCACTCTGTCAATCTCAGTTCCTTCAGAAGAGCAGAAACCATTTTAGGTCATCCGAGCAGGAAGCAATTTATCACAGGGAATTAGAGGCTTATAAAAGTATCAGCAGGACTTGGACAGGAAAGCTCAAGAAGGCCACTCCTGATTTTCAGATAATCTAGATGGGCTGGAATTGCAGGAGGTTCCCTGCTGACGATTTCAGCTTCCCGAAGCACAAAGTGGTTGATTCTTGAGAGGATGCTTGGAAACTGCCCGCCAAACACATAGAGATGCGTTCTGCCTGCTCAGACTGGTGCACTAGCCTCTGCAGAGAGTAATGTCTTTCCTTCGCTTTCTCTTTCTAAATCTCATTGCAGTGCCTCTCGTGGACAGAACTGAATCTGGAACCCTGCCAGCAAAGAGTTCTGGGAAATAGAGTTCTCAGCCTTCTCTGCTTTGACAGAGGGAGGAGAAGGAACTGGGGATGGTGGTGAGGTGACCACGGTCTGTTATGGGCACTGCTTTCTCCTGCCTCCAAGTAACAGAAACTTTTCCCTGGTATGAACAAGCCACTCCTCTGGCAAATAGTTATCAAACATCTCCATGTGATAGAGACAGGGATGGGAGGGTTTTAAAATCCAATATTCCTGGATGTAAGTGCTTATCACAACACCCACTAATCCTATTCAAATGACTGAAAAAAATTTCTACTTCATCACTCTTTACAATAGAACTTGCTTTATTTAGTGAAATGCATCAACTCACATTAGGTTGGTAAGAATTGTAATCATTGTGATCACTGTTTATACTACCCCTCCCCTCAGGTTTATTTATTACTTATTTATCTTTTTAATACCACATTTTGAAAATTTAAGCATAGTTGATATACAATATTATATTAGTTATTTTAGTTTCAGCTGTACAATATAGTGATTTGACATTTTTATAGTATGATCACCCCACTAATCCTAGTAATCATCTGTCACCATGCAAACTAATCACAATATTATGCCCCTTCACCTTTTCTCCCATTCACTCTTCTTCTCCCCCTCTGGTAATTGTTCCTTTGGTCTCTGTTTTTGTGTATTACTTGTTTATCTTGAATGGTTTCCTTAAATAGTAGAGGAGTAAAAATAAGATTGTTTTGTATTAGGGCTTTTCGTGTTGGTTCCTGAGAGTTTTTGTGGTTTATTAGTTTTTATTAAATTACTGGCTGTGACATCTCCATTAGACCCCCTCATCTGTGCATTAGTGCATTATTCCCATGGGGCCATCAGGGTCTCGAATTCTGAAGAAGACCAAAGAGTTAAGCCACATCTCAGGTATCACTGGGAGATCTAGGCAGGAGTAAGGAACACCAGGGAAAAGAATAGGGAATACGGTCAAGTGAGAAGTAGAAGTGAAAGGAGAAGGGAGAATGGTGAAACAGAACTGTGTGTCACGGGAAATAAGTGCAGTAAATACCACCAACTGGCTTGAAGTTCACCAGAGAAATTGAAGCAATCGACTCTGTTCCCTTAATATGTCCCTTCCTCTTCCTCCAGTACCAGTATCATCACCTTCCTGGATCATTGCGGCCGCCTTCTTATTTGTTTGCATGTCTTCACCTTCAGTCCCACTCATGCAGTCTTCTTGGGACACCTTACAAAAAAGAAAATCTAATCACTTTGAATCACACCCCCCATAATCTGTTCATGTATACAAAAAATTTTAGTGTGGAAAATCTTATAAAATTAAGTTTAAATGTGGCTGTAAAATTGCTTTTACAGTAAAATCACAAGTAGGTAAAAAGATAATGTGTTGAAAAATATAGGAAGAATCTGCCAAAATATTAATCGCTT